>JTDE01002925.1:0-11231 GCA_014338405.1 Paragonimus skrjabini miyazakii | reverse complement strand
TATATATATATATATACATATATATATATATATACATATATATATATATATATATATGACACGATTGGCTGTATAAACTGGCAAACATGCCACAACAGGAGTGAAATTAGTGGGTCATGTGAGGTATAGAAGAAAACGTTGAAAGACGACGGCAAAATGAACTTCGGAGGACTTCATTGCAAACCAACTGAACCTGCAGTTCAGGGCAAAGCAAACGCTAGATATCTGGATGATCTCAGAATGTTTTGTGCTCGCCAAAATGTTTGGCGAGTGAGACTCACGAGTGTCACAAAATGGGTGCATTTAGATGTTTAAATGGCGTACTCCAAACTGTATTGCAACCATGCAGTCCATAGACCAACGTATTGCAGAGGTACGGTTAAATTAACGTAGACTCAAAGTACGCCCAGACATACACATGAATCTTGAGGCCCTGGGACACGCTTTACAGGTCCTGGACACACGCCATTGGCTACCGGCCGCTTGTATAGGGAAATTTTCGATGTTCGTCGAGGTCCTCGATCTGAAAGTTGTGATATACCATTGAATCTGAAAATGGAAAAATAGCAAATATTAGAAGCAATGCATGTGTTAAAGATATCAAAGACGCATCACCATTGATTATAAATAAATAACGGTGAAACAAGAGACCAAGTAGTTAAGAGCAACAGGCGACATACAGAACTCGATGGCCTCTTGTACCCTATGTTTTAGAATATCCTAATA
The DNA here is from genome assembly GCA_014338405.1 of Paragonimus skrjabini miyazakii. Lineage (NCBI taxonomy): Eukaryota > Metazoa > Platyhelminthes > Trematoda > Plagiorchiida > Troglotrematidae > Paragonimus > Paragonimus skrjabini miyazakii. Next base: position 10,505 of record JTDE01002925.1, on the reverse strand, counting down.
AAAGACTAGCACATTGTTGTAATCAATTAACTGTGCATTTAAGAATGCATCCCTAGTGCAAATGATTGACAAACAAAATTATACGTACATGTGGACTGTAGGAATATCGTATCAGTAATACTGTGGCAACTGGGATATAAAAACCACGGAACAAGCAAAGCTCTAAACCAGGGATTCACATATGAACTGCAGTTGTGAAATGTCAGAGTCCATAAAGACAAGCTTGAAACCACTGTACACCGAAAGGTCAAAAAAGCACAATGAAGACGAAGAGTGGCTATCAAATATACGGTTATGATTCGAAAGCTCCAATTACGCCGACTGTTCCCAAGTTTTGACAGTCAGACAGCATCCAGCTCGCATGAGACCTGACGTGTTACACGAGGCCGCACGTCTTGTAGTGGGAGAGAAGATAACTCAACTGCAATTTGGCACTAATAGAATTACGTTCACATCTTGTAGGTTATATATATGGGAGCTTCAAACTGCGGCGAGTCAATGATTAGTTACGTGACTAGAATATTTAATAACATTTTGTGACCAGTAGTAATAAAGAGGGATCCAGCAATGTCTGGGTGCACAGCAAAAAAACAAACGGAACTATCTCCCAGCTAAGGAAAAGTCGCCTCAGGAAAACATGAGAAACTACTTCTACATATGCGACGACGTAACTGGAGCGTTGCAGCCAAACTTGGTGTTCCGATTTAGCAAAGGGTTAAAAAGTTATTGATCTATTACAACAAACGGTTAACGAAATGGTTGACGGCTTCAAATGGATATCTTAAGAAGAAGGATTAGAAAGTACAAATCTATTCTGTCACGAAAGCAGGAAACAAGTGAAACATTCGGCATTGTTATAGATCACACAGTACCAAAAAGCTGCTGTCCATTTATTAAAAGACAAAAGAATCACTAGGATCATCCACGAATTGGAAAAAGTAGGGGCGTGGAGATCAGTAAAAGCAAACGTTGTTATCGTACAGAGTAGTTAGTGACTAACACAATGAAGGATTTCAAACACGGCCTGGACGAACACCATCCCAAGATTTTCCAGGAGGTCTCATAAGCTAGGCAGATACTAACCTGGCCTGCACCATTTTCATTAGCTTGACGGAACGTTAGCATTTTTAATACTTATCTTGCATCTTCAATTAGCCTAAACAAACACCATACTTTCCATACCTAATTGCCTACGAGTACTTCCAATCTATGAAGCCCAACAACTTGTACCTTCCTATTTGACAGTCCAAACATCTAGAATGAGATTTAGCAGCAGCGAATAAATTGTAACTAAGGCAATTTGAACCTTTCTTTCTTTCTTTCAACTGAACGAGACTGAATGTTGAGTAAACCAAGAAAAAGCGGGAAAAGTTCTAGAATGATAAAATAAATAGATAAGAAAGCAAAATTTTAAGTTTGCTGTCAGTGAGAAAACACTATACCTAGCTGATGAAAATATCGATTCCCATCTATAGATCAGATGGTCAGCCGATAAATATTGGACCCCGACATTTAGTGAGTGGTTGTCGGGTTTACACAAAGATACTCGAAAGTCTATAAAGAATAAGCAAGCTACGAGATGATAGTTATGTTTTTTATTGTACTCTGTATGACGACGGAGCGTCTTCAGCATTGCACATCGTTAACTATGATTTGAAGAAACTGCAAGGCGGTCAAATGTCGACGTTGACATGGGTTACTGAAGGTTTGACCGCTCCGCTGAGCAAGGTGGGTGCGGTTAAGGAGTTCGTGACCATCCACGCCATCAATTGAAAACCCTTCAATACAGCAGAATGGCAGTCAACAACAAGCCTGTATCCGTAAGGTTGTTGTCTCTCCGTTTTTTCTTCATGAAGTTGCAGTATCTTCGTTTTATCTCACTCTTCACGTACATTTGTACTTATTTATTACCATACTATTTCTTGGGCAATCATCTGGGCCAACCGCTGCCCGAGTGATATTACCCACGGGTACGCGTGTATAACTCACTCGAACTGGTCTGATAAAAAATGACCCAGCAACTAAAAAACCCTAGTCCAAGAAAATAACTCAAGAGGAAGGTCACCGTAGAAGGATCGAATTGATGATGCAAAAAGAAGAAAATGGTTATCGAAATTGACCACATCAACCAAGATTAGATATTCGTTAAATCATTTCAATAATGTGTTGCACTGCTTCCGATGCTCAAAATATCTGCAAACTTTCGACGGTAACAGCTTTGTGGGTTGAGGAAGACTTGGAAATCAGCGCATTCGAGGAAATGTTTCCGCCCATCAGAAAACACGGCGAATGGAGGGAGAATAGCTAGGAGTACTGTGCAATGATAGCCTTAGCTACGTATCGGTCGGTAGATCCATGCTCTTTTTCTCACCGTATCGTTTGTTCTCGCTCAATTGCGCTCGATATCCGATAAGCTTCGCCTATAAATAATGGATTTTAGACAGATGACTTGAATGAACTCAAGAGGATATATATATATATATATACTCAGTATATGCCCCTTTTTAAATACTTTGAATATGTTACCTGAGCTGCAGACATTCTCACTGATTAACCAAATGTTCGGACGTAACGCGCTCAGATGTGTCAGGAAATAGGAAAACTATGCCAACCGTGAAGGTTTCGTCCGTTAGCCACTATTCTTCTTATATGACTGCATTCGTCATAACGTCTTCCCTAAGAGAGTTACGTGTGAGCCACCAATTCAATCAGAAAGTGCTACAGTTATCACCAGGAGTTACCAGAAACAAATGCACCGTGAACTTATTAACGATGCACACCGCCGTCTGACACGATACAGAAGCAAGTGTGAAAGATCCAAACAAGCAGCTACCGAATTACTCGGTTCCGAATGGATCAACAAGACTGAAGAATCCATAAAACTTTCAACAAACTCTAGCAGAAGAAAAACAAAAGATCGACTAAATCAACAATTCCAGCGCCCCAATCTGTCCGAATTTATACACAACCTGATAGATCTTCAGTTGACACTCGATGAAAAAGCCGTTCTGTTAAAAGGTTTGAAATTCAATTATGCGGACGCATCTACAACAGAATTCGTTGCATGTTTTGAATCGGGACAGAAACGCAGTCGTTTAGATGAGCAAATGCAGCAGTCTGTCAGGACAAAGATGTGTTAACAGCTGACCAGTCGAAAACCAACAAGCATCCTAACAACTAATGAAAATAAATCGCTGATGACACCTAAGAAGAACAACCAGATTGTCATCTTATCCAAAGACAAAGGGAACGCCACAGCCGGATTGAACAGACAAGACTATAAAAACTTTGTAAACAACCCCGCGACGTAGGAACATGTCATAGGAGAACCCACGAAAGGTCTAAGGGTCCGAGTCACCAAAACAGCGGAAGGTCTCAAGAAAAAAGAAATCACTTAAAAAAGGACATGCTAAATACCTTAGACCTATTGAGAGACCAGTGCCACGACTATACGAGCTACTAAACGTCCACAAGGATCAAGTACCATTGAGACCAATCGCTGTATCCAGGACGGCCCCAAACTACCAACTGGCGAAGTTCTTTCCTCGTATTCTCCGGCCATGTTCACCTCACGAAAATCATGACTCAGCTCGACTGACTTCTTGAGAAAGATTAAAGGCCTGAAGTTGGAAGAAGACGATGCACTGGTTTCTTTCGAGGTTAGGTCGCTTTTCACGAACGTACCGAAGAAACTTGCGATAGAAAGTTTGAAGCTTCTGATAAATGAGGACGACAGCATCCGCAATACAGCGAATCTTTCTCCAAGGAATTGATTCAAATAGTGCAGCTTTGCATGGAGACTTATCTACAACTTGACGATCAGGTCTACCTGCAGAAGAGAAGCACACCAATGGGCTCACATACATCACGATTACTTGCAGACGCCGTATTGAAGCACTTCGAGTGTGAAGCCCTTCAGACATTCAAACCTAGTGTGGCTTCGATATGTGGATGACACATAAACAGTAGTTTCAAGCTTAAAACAAGCTTGAAACTACTGTCTATTGTAAACCGACAACAACTGATGTCATTCTCAGGTTCGATAGCAATCATCCAGCCTGTCAACTTAAAAGCTGCATGCGAACATTATTTCGACGTCCAGACAGGCATTGTAGCTCAAGTGAACTCAGAAGATAACAACGAAAACATCCGTTCAAACTGTTCATTTCTAATCGGTACCCCAGTAGTTTCATAAAGGCATCAGAGGCTTCGCAAGAACTGAACGTACAGAACCCAAAACGCGAATGGCAGTGCCATATATTCACGGCATATTTGAAGCAGCACAAAGGATACTCCAGCCACTGGGTATCCCAATATCACACAAGCCAAACTCAACATTCCGTTCAGTTTTGGTGAACGCTACATAAACAGTCTGGCGTGGTCCGAGCGATTCCATGTCTGGGATGTGACCAACAATATGTGGGAGAGACAGGAAAACAGCTTCGCACAGGTGTGCACGAACACAAGTTAGCGATTCGACGAACCGACCCTAGATCATAACTATGGCACCACTGCGCGGACACAGGTCACGAGTTCGACACAGATCATGCGAAAGTGATCGCACGAGCAAAGACGAAAGAGGAACGGATTGTACAGGAGGCTCTTTATTCGCGGAATTCGTTCGATCGGCACGTAGATATAGACAGCCAATACGTCAGCATCGTTGACACTGAAACGAAAAACGAGCGAAGACAGACCGACAGGCGAACACGGTGAGCGGCAGAACAATCTCATTTTAACGCATTTATTTGTTTGATAACGCATCCTAATGTGTATTTGAAACGTCACAATAAATCGTTCACTACTCAGTGTGCCTCTTTTTAGATACTTTATATATATATATATATATATATATATATATATATATAAAGAGGCACACACTGGGTAGAGAACGATTTATTGTATATATTATATATACGCGTATATTTATTGTATATATATTGTACATACTGTATACATATATTATACATATAGGAATTAAAGTCCTGCAATCACGGGTGCAGATGGCACGGATCTGGTCAACCCTGCTACCTTGATGTGTTGGTAAAAAGTAATTACTACATCGATCCGGAAGGCTACGCTGACCAGGATTTCAGTCCCTCCGGGTGCAACCTTGTCATGCATGTTAAAGAGGGACAGTCGGACGAAACGCAATTTGAGTCACAAGGTTGTATGTCACACTACCAGGTAGTGAGGCATAGAGCAAAACTATTTTTATAGTTGCGACATTGTTGCTCTCCGAATAAGGAAGAAAGGGATTAGAAAAGTATCTTCAGACAAAGACCACTCCGATCGTTCGACAGTTGACAATTACCGCCGCCGTATTACCCAATACGGTCGAAAAACATCCGGTGTCATTTGAAAGCCTGCTGTAGCTTCGAATATATCCAATGCGCTCAGCACTGTTCACAAGTGGACATTAATACCTTATTCACTGCACACACTTACAAGTAAGTCAGACTCTTGAGTTACTAGCTCCGGGTGGGGTCTCCCAAGAAAATCCTGTATCCTGTTGTCTCGCAGGTGAAACATTTGAGTTACAGACTCGAGTGGGGACTCCTCAAGTCAACCCCCTTTCGTTGCACAAACGATCGGGAAGTATCATAAGTTAATCGTTGCCTTGTCAGATTGGCCCACTCATTTTCAGTTTCTTTCTCTTCTGCTCCTAATTGTCCAGTCATCAAGCTAAGACAACTAGTGCACATTAGCATCTTTAAGCATACACACTATTCGATAAATGGATCAACAAGCAGCTCTGGTGGGTACTCACTGGAGTCTGGAATTGGATGTGTGCTGTATGCCCGAAACTCATTTTTACGATCTTAACATTGTCCTTTGCTTACAATCATCCTTGTATAACGCTATGGGGCAGTGATTTTTATTAGGATCTCTGGTGACAATAATGCCGAATCTCCTGACCAAGCTGAAAATGAGATTACAATAATCTCTGAGGACCAGTAGAACCTACTTCACTGGATCCCGATGTATGTGCCGTCTGTCGGCACAGACCACAAAGACGTCGTTTTTTTATATATCTGCACATGCCCCAACAGACAACAGTCAAGATGCTGTCAAGAACGTCTTCTACGATTCTCTCCTCGATCTTTTGTGACAAATAAAGCATTTGGACATCGTTGTGCTCGCTGGTGATCTGAACGCACAACTTGGTTGTCATACTTCAAAGAAGAGGTGGTTACGTGATACGTTTGATGTCCGTGCGCGAAGCACTCACAGTGGAGACCGGCTATTACAGTTGCGCATCTGAGCAAAAATCCCAACGGTTAGTCGAAAAAATGTGAAGAGGTCTATTGTAAAACAACACCGAAGATACGACAGAAGTGGATTTCTACCGATTTAACAGCACTTATGAACAGACGTCGACTGATCCCCTTGATTTCGAACATGACGAAGACCGTCGTGAATTGCAACGCAACCTAGGAAAAATCTGCGGAAGGACCGTTAAACTTAAATCTTCGGGCGACCTAAGGAGATGGAGAAGGCATTCTTACCGGGGAACAGTCGGGTGCTGTTTACCCTTATTCGTGATTGCACTGGTCGTCGGCAAGATATTAATGAGATCATGTGTGAGAAAGATGGCTCATGAACATACAACTTGTCATGGCGAGTCGACAAATGGGTTGAGCACTTTAAGGGCTAATTTAACTGGCCTGATTTGACTCATTCAGTTGCGGATGATGGTGACTGTCTGGTTAGTTAGTTAGCTCAGTTTTGTTCCATGGATCCGAAACCCAGCTCATTTATGTGAAAGATGCATACGGACTCTCGGTATTCGACCATTTTAGTCCCCACCAGTTAATCTGTATTAAATGGACCAACTGCGTAAGCCAGACGACGGTCAGGCAGTGAGAGATGTGCAAGTTTGTGACCGATAACCCGGTTAGGGAACACGAAAAGTCTTCACTACCTGAATCACATACTCATTCCGATGGAATGCCTGCCGCAAAGCGCAATGTTTAGTGTAGTTACTGACGGTTGCAAAAAGCTCGAAGCGGCCACGTGGTGAGGTCGTCACGGATCATAAAAGCTTTGGCCGCCCGGCTGAACAAGGTTGGTAGGTGAGCTCTATTTCGCTGGGGAGTTTGAAACCACCCAGGATGCTGGTAGAAAAACTCTGACATTGCAGTGTATCGTAGTTAACAGTGACCCTATATCCGCAAACTTGCTGGGTTCTTTTTCGTGAAACTCAATTGTTTCTGTCTGCTTGTTATTTTTCACGCCTTTTTCTCACCATACATTGCGCCGTACTGGAAGAAAGACGCCACTGTTCTAGAGGCTATCCAGAGACGGGATGCAAAGAGGGTTGAGGGTCTATCCTCCTTGTCGTATGAAGACCGTCTATCGAAAATGGAACTATTCCCCATGGCAACAGGCGTTTGAGAGTTGACTCTATACTAACATACAAAACCCTATACTCCCCGAGTCACCCAAACAAAAATCCTTTCACACTCGCCGACACACTCTAAGGGGACATAAGTACAAGATCTCCATACCACGTAGCAGCCTTCTATACAGACCGCACTGTTTTGCTGTCCGAGTTTGTCCGACATGGAACGCACCTCCGGCGACGACTGTTATGGCACAGTCAGTCGATGCGTTCAAGAGGCAACTATATTACTGGATTATCCCAAGATGGCTATTGACAATCGGATACGTATAGCCTCATGTACCTTCACTGCTGTCATTTCTTTCCCCTCTCGTCCTTTCCAATTCTTCCCTACCTTCTCTGTATAATCTTCCCTTTCCATTGTTATACAAAAAAACGGTGCAACCTCCCTAGGTGCTCGACTGCTGTTAGCTGCCTCAACACCCAACAAATCTAACATACTCTCGTCATTTCAGCAGTTCATGTGATCGGTGCGGACGGAAAACAATCAATAACGGGATAGAATCTGTTATGAAACCACAAACTCCGTACTACCGACTCTTACCGGAATACTTGTAGGCGGATATACTATACAAGTACTATACCTCCAGCTCCACAAGAAACCAGTGAACAGTTGTATGTTTGTAGCGACTATAATAAACAATATTTTTGACAGTCGCATTCAGTTGTACATTTTTGATGATCTTGATTTTTTGCCTACTGTTGTTTTAGTCAAGCTATTCCTTTTGTAATATCCGTCCCGGGGCTACAACGCAACTCGCCCCGTGCCCCGCTAGCTTGACGTGCTTTCTCTGTACTCTATTTTCCAGGGTCGATACTTATATACAAGGGTCAACGTGCTGAGTTCTTGCTTTTCATTGTTGGTCGGTTTTCGATAGTGACCACAGACTGGGTATTAATCTGTTGGACCAGTTCCAACAACTGGTGAGCCCGACGTGACCCGAACACGCAACCTTGATCTGGAGTCAGTGAAACCAGTGAACAGTTGTATGTTTACTGCCTTGCTGCTCAATCGACTACTGCCAAGAGCATTGACAGTTCCAGCAATAGCACCCATGGGTGAGAGTCAAAGCTTAAAGTAATTATGATGGTATGTGTAGTTATGAAACTAGTCAACGGTAAGACAGAAGTAAGATCCGCTCTGGTTTTTAAGGCTTTATCAAGGAAATTGGGTTCTCTTAGCTTATAGCTAGCGACAAAGAAGACAGCACCTCGTTTAAACCGATGCAGTCCACGCACACAGCACCTGAGTTGCACAGTTTCACGAATCGACGGAGATGAAGTGACAGATAATCATGGGAAGACCATGAGTGTTCCATATAACAATGATGGTAGCATTGGGAACAAACGGGAATCGCCACAATTACCAAAACCAAGCAGTGATGGGAAGTGTCAGCAAAAAGCATTTGCCATGTGGTGCTGAACAATAAAAGGTTCAACGGTGCGAGAAACTGAACAACTCGTCCAAGCTGCTTCATTCTTGGAGCTTAATCAAACCAAGAACAAACGAAATGAACCGTACTGAGTATACCCCCTAAACCTACGTGTTTGAAGTCTAGACTCCGGTCGCTCAGTGGTTTCACATAAAAACAGTATACGACATTCATTTTGTGCAAAACCATTACAGGGCAACTGAAAGAACGCAAGTTGTGACACAGATGTCACGTTTGTCAACACGAACTTCATCCTAAACCTTGAGTATTGTTGAGGTAGGACCTACTGCTCCATGAAAACTGTCTCGCCCACATGTGTGTTTTTAACGATAGTGTGAACATGTGGTGCTGATGGCTATAATCATATGATCGTATACGATTATATGCGAGTAATTGTAATTACTCGCGTGGCGTAGGATTATTGTACATGGTCCTTATGGGAATTCCCAAATGCTCTAAAGCATATGACGCCGTGTGCGCACCCAAAGGGACCATGTTGATCAATCAGAAACGTTGAAATCTTGGGTACACACCGATGCACAAACGTGTATAGAAAAACCCGTGCGAAAGGTGTGACGGATGTGGCACATTGTGGGCACAGGCTTAAAGTACATGATCCATGATGCTGTTCGTGTTTACTCGGGACCCATGTGCATTGGCTCAAGACAGCTATGAATAGATTACTGTTTCGCTCGTTGTTCTCTTTTTAACGACCCCTAAGACACTCCGTAACGACAGGAAATGTAAGCAAGATACGTGATAAAAGAACTGCGTGGTTTGTGAAAAAATACATTAAAAAAACTGGACCTTATTAGAATGTAATGAAATGCGACGAATGTTTTGAGTAACGGAAATGAACCGGCTCATTATTATACTCAATACGTACTTATTTTGTGCCCGTAGTGGCATAAATGACCTCATACACCAGAATGTACTTAAATACGCACACATGGTGCGAAATAATCGATCACAAGCTTACTCAAAAACTGACATAAAAGCACACAAGCATATATGAGAGCTTACCCGATAATCGCAAGTTCTCCATACAGAACAGGATCAGCCATCAAAGTAACGCAACAAATAAAAGTCAGCTGACGATGGAAACAAGGCGGACCATAAATACCAAGTACGTCAAAGTGGACGACAGCATACTAAAATTCTCACCGCTGATTGGTTAACTGATATTGGTCAGTGAGGTTTAAGATTTCAAGGTGAAAAAAGACGGAGACAGCATTCTGGCGCCAAATTCAACGTCAATTTCTGTAACACATCGTGCTGCCGTGTTGTTGGCGTCACTTTTGTCTTCGATTGTGTAAGTCGTGTGCATGACTTACTGGGCCTTTGGCTCACGCTTGTTTTTATTGTCTCCTTTCACAGGACTGTCGTTGGAACCCTTACTTCAGAAGAACGCTGTCCCCCGGTGTCTCCACGTTGCTCAAAGTTGGTTTACGATTGTAGCTGGTACACGAAGCCAGAACGTCTGGCTTGCCTGTTACATTTCAAATATAGAACTTGCTGAAGGCTTATGCCTGTTGACGCCATGGCACGTAAACAATGTGATCTAAAGATTGACATCAGTTTCAATTTCAATTTCAAATCCAGGACTTGATGAAGGCCTGAGCCTGTTGACGTCCTGATGCTTGACTGGTGTGATCCGGAGATTGACC
>JTDE01002924.1:48969-85166 GCA_014338405.1 Paragonimus skrjabini miyazakii | reverse complement strand
TAAATCCGGGGTGAAAGCAAGTGAATGTTTGATAGCCTGTTGCGGCAGGCTGTTTAGGGTCACCCAATCAGTGGTTGCAGGACGGTTTAGTAGGCTACCAAAGTGTTTGCGCCAGATCTTTGTGATATCCTCTAGCTGGGTGCACGAACAGCCAGTGTCCACGTCTACCGGTGCTTTAGTGGACTGGATCGACAGACCGAAGATTGCTCTAAGCGAATCGTAGAATTCCTTATGTTGTCGAGGCTCCGCGAAGCCCTGTATTCGCTCACCCTGCTTCATCCACCAGTTGTCCTTGATTCTACGGATACGCTCGGCCAGTTGACAGCGGATACTCCGGAACGTCGCCTTCTTCGCTTCATAGCCCGGGCCCACTGTGGAGGCAGCAAACGCGGCATTATTCTCTCGTACCAATTTGGCGATAATCGCGTTGTTGTCATCGAACCATACCGGACGTTTCTGGCTTTTGACACCAATCGTCTCGGTGGCTGTCGTCGTGATCCGTTCCTTGGTGAACTGCCACATGTCCTCATGGTAGTGGATACAGGAGCGTCGTGCAGACGAGCGGCAACTTCATAGTGAATAGCAGTCTTCGTCTCACAGTTTTCCAGTCGTTTGATATCCAACTTCTGCCTTTTTCCGGAAGATCTATAACAAACAGACTTGCGTACATGGATAAATAATTTAGTGCTGAGCAATGTATGATCGCTGTTACATTCGGCACCGCGCATCACTTGCGTGATACGCACTTCACGAACGTCGCGCTGTTGCACAATCACGTAATCAGGCAGGTGGTGAGGACCGCTTCGTGGATGGGTCCATGTCGTGATGTCGCTTGCATCCAGCGGGAATCGTATGTTCGTCGTAGACAGGTCGTGAGTAGCACATAGGTGGAGCAGACGATCACCATTCTCGTTCACTGAACTAATGCCGTGGGGTCCGGAAACTCCCAGCCAAGCTTCCGGGTCGCGCCCGACTTGAGCGTTCAAGTAACTCAAGACAAACAGTCGATCAGTCATAGGTACCGACCGGATTGTGGCGGACAGTTGATTATAGAACTGGTCCTTTATATCATCATTGTGACACATAGTTAGACCATAAACACGTATAAATATGGCACACTTTCCTTGACCGAGTTGCAGGCGCATAGGCAGCATTCGAGGTTTGACGCCGTGCGGTTAGCATATCATCAAAGCGTTGGTGCGACCGGCTACTCTGAAACAGACTCCATGCTCCCGAGCGTCGTCCGTCGGGTAACCTATGCACCTGCTTCCTGTAACTTACCTTGGCCCGCAAGTCTTGTTTCGCTCAAGGTTTCTACCTTGATTTAATAGCGACGCAGTTCCATCGCGATCAATGCCGTCCTTCGTGATCGCATCGATCGAGCAGCGTGCGCACATTCCATGCTCCAACTCAGAGCGTCTTATGTCTCCGGCTCTGGTTCAGGTTGATCTTCGGGTAACTGAAACTTGGAGTTCAACGTGGGGGTACAGTATGAGGATGAGTGTATATCATTAGCATCTTTTCGTCTATCCACACTTTCATGTGCAGCAGCTAGGGCGATCCGGTTTATCCTGTGCGACAGCCGATGCAGCATGTTATGTGGTTTATCTTGTATCGTCATCGTTTTTGTGGGCATCGGATACTACCAGGACGTCAAGAACTAGACAAGAGAGATTATAGCCATCAACCAAAACCTGTCTCAAAAGTCTTTACCGCAAGCAGCGGGTGACACCCACACACACATACGCATTGGCGTCAGCAATTTAGAACATTTTCGATAGCCACAACCCAAGATATTCGGCACATTCACAAATAGATAATACTCCACAGACAGACTAATGACACATACAGAGAATCAGATCGGGCAAAACAGAAAATAACAAACCGAACTAAAACACAACACACTGACACTATGCACAACAAACGCCTCACAGCGGACGCAGCAGCCTTTTGTTTGGCTGCTCCCCTTTGGCCAATCTGACATGGTTCAACCTGAAACGATCGAATTCATTGTCAGCACAGCCCTCCGGATCGAAACAGCACAGAAGCCTGACCACCATGCCAAGGTAGCAGAAAAGGTCAAAGCAATGCGTGCACAGTGACGCACATGAATGAAATAATGCGGTTTCGTGAATGCACAATGAATCAAATAATAGATGTGGCGTGGGTAAGCGGTGGATACGCAGTAGACAGTTTCGTGCAAGCTGTTTTGGATGGGAACCTGATAGTAAAGACGGGTACATACGTTAATCCTGCTGACGGCTAAATGTTCTCCAAATCTCATTCAAATGGGTCATCCGAAGATACACAGTTTGAAAAGAGACATTATGTTTGATGATGTAAGGAAGCTGTCCAGGTCCTTTTTTAAAACGCTGAGCACTGTTACTGACTCTGATTTCATTCGTAAGCCTATTCCAAATATAGGAATATTTTACAATAAAGAAGTTGGCTCGTATCTTTCTGCGAGCTAACAGGGTTGGCAAAGTGGAACCCTTATTTCTGAGACCGTATGAGGAGCTGTGTTGGAAGTGAATGGCGAATGCTGTAGTGATTGGGTCTGAGTGTATCAGTTTATACAGAAGTGTCAGATTCAACTTTAGTCTTCGTAACCGAAGTGGATCAATACCAAGTGTTTGACAACGTTCACAATAGGCGAGTGAAGATGAATATCCTAATAAGCCTTTGGAAAATGATCGTTGGAGATTTTCTAAAACAAGCCCAGCAGATTTACGCAGGTGGCAGTAAATGACTATGTAATAATCAAGCTGAAGTCGAGTACAGATTTCGTGAAGAGCCAGCTCCGCATTCGGCAGACCGAATGACTTTCTGACTCAGCCTGTTGTCCGTTTAGTTTTTGCTGCAAAGAAACTTATTTGTTTGGAAAAAATGAAGGAGTTTGAATACCATACTTCTAGATCTCGAACGCATGTTGCGGTGTCCGCATGATCAACATTTAGTTAAAGAAACCAATTGGGTAGTTCAAAACTATAAGGGATAACGTGGCAATTAACAGGATTCGGCTTGACATTCATTTAAAAGGGAAAACGGTCATTTTGGCGCAACTCATTGATTTTTAGATATTTTTGGAAATCTTTAAATCGAAATTTTAGGCGAAGTACCTTCAGCACATCAATTTCGAATAAGCGGTGTTAATTGAGAGATTGGATTACGTCGTATAAGTCTCAAAAGTACTGGTTTGGTGATGAAAACATTTTGCACCATTTTCATGAAAACAACTCATTATTGGCGCCAGCTCGCTTTTTCAAGTCTTAAAAATGCGATCATTGCCGTTTTCAAGACAAAGTACGTCATCCTATAGCATGAGAGTGCTCAGTTTCGCTGCATTTCGAAGATATGGCGGAAATGGAAATATACGGCCATTTAGACGAATTCATTTAGAAGTCGATATTTATTTCATCTCATGGCCACTCCAGACAACAGTGGGCAAAACTTTGTCTATTTATGGTCATAGTTTAACCAACGTGTTGCGTCAATCAGACGCACAAACCCAAAGTTTATGAACTACCTATTGTGCAATTGGCTTTATATGAAGCCTTAGTGGGTCATCCATGCACAATCAGATGTTGTACATTTCGGAAACAGAACAAACAACCGTATGGAGAATGCAAATGGGCGAGTTAAGTTGCGCACTCACCCACGGGTTCATTTAGGTACGGCTATCGGAAAAGTTTGGTCCCACAGCGAGTGGCTAATGCGGGAGTTCGAGATACAGTTGTAGTGGATCTAAACACTATACAAAATTCAGGTATGAACTCGAAATCAAAAAGATGATAAGAGTGGAAATGATCGACTCACAATAGTTCGTTAAAGTGCTTTGATTTAGAGTCCCACTACATCAAATGTAGTATCCAATAGATACAATCCGTCGTGTCGTTCCTAGTTACTATTGGAGGTAAACAACTGAGGTAATTCCGATGACAGATAAATAAGGAACTTTGCCGCAATAGTCGCTCGATTCCGTTAGCTCCGAACTCTCCAAAATTCAGTGCACCAGCGACCCGAACGCAGAGAGAACGCAGGGCTCGCGAACCGAAAAGTGAGTGAGTTGTATTTACTGATTATCGATTAGTTCGATAAAGTTGGTTTAAACGTTGGCTGTATACGTGAAGTTGAGGAAAGTGAAAAGTGTGAATGATAATCAGAATTTTGAAATAGAAAATAGTGTGCAAAACGCTACAGAAGATCGATGAACCTCGTTCACATCGTGTGTACGTTCGATCAACCTCGTTCACATCATGTGTACATGTGAGGTTGAAGAAGATGGAAAGGCATGAACAAAAATAAAAATTATGAAGTAGAAAACAGTGTATAAAACGCTACACAGTGCACTTATGGTTGTGACCGTTGTGAGGTTGTTAGCGTTGACATGTACCTCTATAATATATTGTCTCGGCTGACGACGTTCGCCGATCAATTAATGTTTAAGCATCTCGGTAAGCGCGCTCCTTTACTGCATTGAAAACGATAAGAAGAATTCAAGGTAACTGCACCTTAAGATGTATCAGTTTGAAGATTCGGGTGAGCCATGATGAAGCACACTACACGGTTGACACGTGTGAGTGCAGTTTCTACCGGTCCATGTGGCTACCATGCATTCACATGCTGTCTGTCAACAAAAAATACTTTTATTCATAGAGTGGGTTGTTGTTAACGAAACCGCATTTGTTCTAAGCCGTTTTCCAATTCATCGACGGTGGCTTGCCGAATACAGTTTGCCTAAAAGCAGCATGTTTCGCCGAGGTGTAACTGTCGCTTTTACTAATACATTTCCACCGGATTACAAAATGCTGTATCATGGGTTGGCCAAGCTGCATGATATTAATCCCAGGATTGGTAGTCGTATTTTCAAGGCTGTTATAGCTTTCCTGCACCAGTCCATTGGGAAAACTAAGGCGGCCTCACCACGGACGGACTTCCCACTTGCTCCGTCCTGCAGTGCGAAGCAGCCGAGATGGGAGAAGAATGTTCACATGGGGGTGCCATGTGGATACCGTGGTGATCCTGTTGACATGAATGGTTACCAATGCGATAGTGACCGGTTAATTTTCCACTCAGAATACATGAACAATGCTGATAAACGCACTGCACTTTCTGCATTGGACAGCTGCAAACCCCCTCACCGAGTACGCTGTTATTTCATGAACTATTCAGTTTTAGTTGCATCCACCTCAAACAGTGTATTACCTCCGATGTTCAAATCGGAAAAAAGACCCCGTCCAGCACCACTAATTTCTGATGACCTGGTTACGTCGGACACTGAGTTTCTTGTTGTTCGTCCGCGCAAACGAGTGCAGGTAGAAGTACTACCGTGTGATGTCACAGATGTCATTGGCTATGGTAGATTATGCCACACTTCTGAAGTTGCCTAACGTTTGCTTTTAGACACGCACACAGAGCAAAAAGAGGACCTCTACTGGGACAGAATGGAAAGCAAGGAAGCTGCAGGAAGTCGTTTTACATGATGGGGATAAGGACGCACTTGTATTAGATGAATCCCAAGTTTTCCATTTTATTTTCGCTTTACTTTGTGAGTCTAACCATAGGTCGTGGCGTTGCAACTATAGAGTGCGCTTAAGCTGGTCGTCGAGCATGGACGTCAGTGCGTGATCTCTGGAAAGCCTATGAAAGCCTATAACTTTACTAAATTCCTGGCCGCCGTATTGCAAGCCATGTTGTGCACGATTCCAGTGAGCAGTAATTATGGCAATCACATCATACGGATTAAAACTCCTGTTATGCTTAGAAATCGCCTAATGAAGTCGAATGTACTTGCCCACGGTGTCACTAAATATCTGGTGTTCCCAGTTCCACGTGGTGTTGATTATACAACCTCACATTTAAGTCAGATCTCAGTAACTGTTTCATGGATTATCGAATGCACAATTTGAAGAAAAATAATTTAAAACTCATATCATGCACATTCATCATTCTTTTGTTGCTGAAAATCTTTAAATCAACCAGAGTCCAACGTTTAGCTGTCTCGTCAACGTATTTCTCTGTCGAAACATCGCAATTAATTAACGACCCTGATAAAGATGTTTAACACGTTGGAACAAACTCATTTCTTACAGTAAAATGGGCCCATTTCATGATTTCTAAAATACCCCGTCAATTACCATTCAGGATATAATAAAACCCACATATTAACTGTCTACTGTTGTGGGTATTCACCTCCTTCGGATCGCTTTCCGCGCAGATGAAGTGCTGAAATAATTCAACTTAAAAGAAGCGCCGATTGATAAACGCAGTAAAATAATATAATGACTAATGCATAACGCATTTCACTACTTGCGACAACCTGTGAGGTCGTAAAACTCCATAACTTTTGTTTAGTTTGAATATATCAAACGGCCTTGACTGTTTCTGTCGCGTTCCAGATTTTGTTCGGCGTGGCACCATGCTCCGTGCTTTTTCTGCTGTACGTGTTCCCGCTGTTCGGGCTGGGAATAGGTTGTATCTGCGTAATTATGCGAAAGATGTAAAGTTTGGTGCAGATGCGCGTGCTGCTATGCTGGTCGGAGTCGATATTCTTGCAGACGCCGTTGCTGTCACAATGGGACCCAAAGGACGCACTGTCATTTTGGAGAGCTCTTGGAAGTCGCCGAAAATAACTAAAGATGGGGTCACCGTTGCTAAGGGCATTGAGCTGAAAGATAAGTTCCATAATATTGGTGCGAAGCTTGTGCAGGACGTTGCAAATAATACGAATGAGGAAGCCGGCGATGGAACAACTGCTGCAACAGTATTAGCACGAGCAATTGCCAGAGATGGCTTCGAGAAAATCAGTAAAGGAACCAACCCCATCGAATTTAGAAGGGGCGTAATGGCGGCGGTTGATGCGGTGGTTGCCGAATTAAAACAGCTTTCGAAACCTATTTCCACTCCTGAGGAGGTGGCCCAAGTCGCGACGATATCCGCTAATGGCGACAACAGTATTGGGGAGCTCATTTCCACCGCGATGAAGAAGGTCGGCAAAGACGGGACGATCACAGTCAAGGTAAGTGTTTGTTTTTCATCTTCCATGTGTTAGGATGGGAAAACCCTCAAGGATGAACTGGAGTTTATCGAAGGCATGAAGTTCGATCGAGGATATATCTCTCCGTACTTCATCAACACTGAAAAGGGTGCTCGTTGCGAGTTTCAGGACGCATACGTATTATTTTCTGAGAAAAAAATCAATAGTATCCAAACACTTCTACCAGCTTTAGAGCTATGCCATCAACAGAAGAAACCCCTGGTTATAGTCGCGGAGGATGTTGAAGGAGAAGCACTTACTGCGTTGGTTCTGAACAGACTCAAACTTGGGCTACAGGTTTGCGCTGTGAAGGCACCAGGCTTCGGGGATAATAGAAAAAGCACATTGCGTGATATGGCCATAGCTACCGGTGGTGTGGTAAGTATATAACTCGTTGCTCACAGTGTCCTTATGTTGACTTATCTTAAGCTTAAAGGTATATCGTTTTGACTTTAGGTAGCCCATTTGCTGAGTTGTCATCGTTAGCGACAATACACTTTTTTGCAACTAAAAAAGATAGCCGTCATGGGGATTGGGCTCCCTACGGCCGAGCCGTGGATAATTGTTATCGAACTGTGGTTGATGGCGCGGTGGCATCTGGATGACACTTGCTCGTGGCACTTAGTTTGTAAATTGCACTGCAACATTTACTTTAGTAATTGTTGGCTGCGTGATCTTTCATCATTGGAATCGCACAGTAGAGGAATTCTCTACCAATTCTAGATCCAAGCAAACTGGTATGATATAGTTACCTAGGCACCAAACTCCATTCGATGGTGACGGTGTTCTTGATGAGTCTCAACTAGCGCGTGCATCACGTTCCTTCATGCTTGTCAAGTTTGACGTGCATACGGCAGCGGACGATGGTTGTTTCTCGGCAGTCGTGTGTGATTTAATGCCATGTTCCTTTGGTGGTGTCACCACCGTGTCACACGTCGTTCAAGTGGCTAGGTGTCACGTTGGAGAAGTTAAACACACTTCCGTTCGTCATATCGGTTTGATCGACTACCAGTGTCCACTTTGGAGCTTTCGACACTTCATTTGCTACCATGTTGTGCGTAGTTGAGCTAATCACAGTACTTGACAACTGTAGTATTTTGCGAAGACATGTTGGTTTCTTATCAGGCAATCGCCGTCCAACTTACTGAGCACATACAGGCGTACCATTTTTAATAAACAGTTAACTGTACTCGAATGGCCTTACTGATTGTTCTTAAGCGACGAGTCGTTCGAACCTCGCTAATTGCTGAACCGTTTTAAGGACCGCTATATAACAATTACTCAAAACTGTTTTACTGTAAAATTGGTCGTTTGCCGTCAACTTCATGATTGTGTCCAAAAATGACGTTTTCAGGTGTTTGGTGATGAGGCTGATATGTATAAACTTGAAGATGTTCAGTTACACGATCTCGGGAGAGTTGCTGAAGCGGTCATAACAAAGGATGATTGTCTGCTGATGCGTGGCCGAGGACAAAAGACCGATATTGATAAGCGAATTGCCCAAATTAAAAGTGAGATTGAGGCGTCCAATAGCGAATATGAGAAAGAAAAAATGCAGGAGCGGCTGGCCAAGCTTTCCAATGGCGTTGCGGTCATCAAGGTTGGTGGAAGCAGTGAAGTTGAAGTCAGCGAGAAGAAGGATCGTTTCACTGATGCCTTGAACGCGACTAGAGCAGCTGTTGAAGAAGGCATTGTCCCGGGTGGTGGCGTTGCTCTTTTGCGCTGTATACCTTGTCTACAGAACGTAAAATTCTCGAACGAGGATCAGAAAATTGGTAAGTTCAATGTTCCGTGGTCGACCGACATATTCCTTTACTTGTTTTTAAATCAGGTGCATTACCCAAAAACGTGTTGTATATTGTGTCAAATTTCCTGCTTGGCATTACCTTAGAGACAGTCGTGCTGGCGTGTGCACGAATCTCCGGTCATCGTGTTCCGCGCTAGTTACGCCTAGTGTCGGGTCGAAAGTGACCAACAATAATAGTGGTGATCTATTCTTAGTAAACCACATACATGTATATGCATATTAATGTCAAGTTGTATTTCTGAACAATCTGGTGATTGTTTATTGCCAATTGACTGAACGTTCTAAGGTCGATCCTGTTAGTCCTGCTTTTGCGCTATTCAACTAAATAAATGGAAGCCGTGTTTACAGACCCCAAGCCGGACTGTGCGAGGATCCGATGGGCGAGAACATCACTCGACATCGAGGTGGGAACTGCCTGATAATGATGTCGATCTTGGCCGACTTAGTGCGTCTTCGTTTTAGGACTGAAACATCTGCAATGTTTACGGTTAGATACACTTCCTGGTATGACACAGAAACGCAATCAGTAATCCTTTTAAGAAATTTACCATGCGTGAACTGTATTAACCTGTTTTCTCCGTTCCACGCTTAAGGTTACGTTAGTAACTGTTTGTGCTGGAATGTGCGCGAATCTTCGGTCATCGTGTTCCGCGCTAGTTACGCCTAGTGTCGGGTCGAAAGTGACCAACAATAATAGTGATTTATTCTTAGTAAACCACATACATATGCATATTAATGTCGAGTTGTATTTCTGAATGATCTAGTGACATTATTGAGGTTACCTTAGTAATGGTTATGTGTGCTGGATTGTGCACGTATATGCGATCATTGTGTCCCACGCATGGTACTCGACAGTAATTATGACGATAGTGACTAATCGGTTAAAAAAATGAAACCATCCCCTTTTCTTGTATGCTGTTACTCACAGTTTAGTGTAGTATTCTATGTGCGCAGTCCTTGGCGGTTGCGTTCGACTCATTTATCCGCAAGTTGTGTGCCGACTAATGTGAACCAATACCTGGCAATGGTTGGAGGGGGATTGCAAGTTCAGCGAAAATAAGTGTCGGTCACGTGCATGCAGGCAGGTTGAATTTACACCGACATCGTTTGTGTAATACACGTTACTTATTTTCTTGTAAATTGTTTAGTTGTCGTTTCATAGGTTTTCGATCATTTGGTCATATTTCGCCGTAACGATGTATTCTAATGAAATAGCTAGACTTAGTTGTTCTCATGTCACTTCGACTTATTTATCCATAGTTCACGTTGTTATCGGTTATCGACGGCATTTCTTATTAATGCCTGCGGACTCATTATTTTTGGATTTTTTCGTTTTGCGCTCATTATACACTAACTCTAATTGTTTATATTTGTAGGCATCCAAATTGTGCGGCGTGCGTTATCAACTCCCGCCCATACCATTGCCGCGAACGCTGGTGTAAATGCCTCGGTGGTGGTTGAAAAGGTTCTCAGTCTCAGCGGCAATATGGGATACGATGCCCTAAACGATACCTACGTGGACATGCTTGAAGCAGGAATAATTGACCCAACCAAAGTAGGTGATTCAGTCTTTGAAGGTGACCTCGAATCGTGAGGTCATTTGTAGTTCCGTGGTTACTCCTGGCATTTGCTTCCTGATTTTTGATAGTTCTGATTTCAGAAATTGGCTGTCACGAACTGCAATGCTAATTTCTCGATTGGACGAGCTTAGTGAGCTTGAACAAACACAATTCGAACTTCGTTATCGTTAAAGCACATCCGTGTTCGATCTCCTTGTCCAGGCCCAAATTTGTTCTTTAACCGGTGCGATTGGGAGGTACGCATGTGGATATGTCCTCCACTGACCTCTCGCCAGAATTGCTAAAGTCGTCACAACCTTCAGCCGCAATCGTTGATACACAGTATTAATACAAAATGGAATGTAATGTTGACTGCGATGCAGTTTGTCCTGGAGACGATTGACACATTGCGAGATGTAAGCATTTCATCTGTTCTCGTCGGTCGGTTACCGAAATCACACCTGTGTAGTTTTAGTGCATGGCGTAGTGATAGACTTCGTTCAACAGCAACGGAGTTGAGTGCGGGTGTTTTATAGTTTAACCTGACGAATGTGTTCAAATAAGAGTGATATTTTGTCAAAAAACTCCACTGTTTGATACCCATTGCTCTGCGTTTTTTTTTCGGGCGTATCCTCTTGTTCTGTTTATAAATGCGCGTGTTATTTTGGTTACTCGTAGGTTGTCCGAACAGCTTTGGTTGACGCTGCAGGAGTTGCTTCCCTTCTGACAACCGCTGAAACAGTTGTGACTGAACTTCCGAAAGAAGAGTCTGGAGCTGCTGCTGGTATGGGTGGAATGGGAGGCATGGGTGGAATGGGGGGCATGGGAATGATGTGATCAACCTCGCTTGCCGGATCCTGAGTGAACACGGTATTAGTCACTAGTATTCATTTGTAATTTTTCAATCAGTCCATTTGTTCAAAGACCCAAGTTTTCCCTAATAAATCGTGCATTTATCCCATTTTTTTATGCCCGTAATTTCAAGTTTCCCCGCATGCTGGGATTTGTTGGACTAGCTTGCAGCTCTGAATGTTCTGCTGAATCTAGTGGGACTTATGGGCATATTCTTAGGATATACGTATTCTTTGTCCTTTGCACAGCGTACTAACCAGTGGTGGTAGTTGAGTATTCCGGAGTTGGGTTTGGCGGGATACGTTGGGACAAGTAAGTGGCATGTGATGAACACTTGAAATTCCCTCCGATCAATAAGAACACCTAGTGCACCATCGTTTGTATCACGATCTTATCGCAGTTCGGACTTTCCGCCTAAGCATAAATCTGGTTGTTTTATCGAGTTTAACGTTAACTGGCGTTCTTAGGACCATTTTGTTTTCGTCCGTATGATTAATGGAGTTGGTGCTAGCCAGTTGTTATTGAAGTTCAGAGGGGAAACTTCATTAGCGTAATCATGTGCGGGAATTACTGGGAGTTTTCTCGTATAGAAAGTAAAGAAAAACAAAATCATATTCCTCCAGAAAGTCGATTGTGACTGGTCTGTGTCTGGGGAGTATTTCGTTGCGTTTCATCGGGTAGTTAATGCGGTGAACCGCAATTTTATCGCAACAAAACCACATTTGCATGTACTAGTTCGGATTCACACGCAGCTAGGGTAGCCGGTTTGTGTCGGGTCTCCTTGTACATGTAGGAAGGAACAATTTGTTGATTATCACTCCTGGAATCCGTGGGCATCTCAACTTATTGCGCAACGGGCGCAGGACACTATTCAAACTGATTACCGGTAGATAGGCATGTACCAAGCGATTGGCGGTGTTTGCCGTTTGTGGACATATTTAATTGCCTCACCAAATTGCATCCAACTTCGCTTCTCGTTTGTATCAGGGTATGACGCAACTGACCATGTGTCGCCGGTGCTTGGATGACCAAGCACTCATGTAAGCTCGTAAATACAGTGTGGTTTGTTGTGCATAGGGACTGGCGTTTACTCGTAGAACCGTATGTTACCGGGGAATTAGGAAGTAATACTCAGGAAATTGGTAACAAATTGATCATTGCAATCTAGATGCACCATATGTATGCTAGCGTGTGCAGTTTTGTTTGCTTTCGCTATGTATTCTGGTCACCACAAATGTAAGCTCCACTGCAGCGTGCACTGGATTGAATGCATCAGAAGGGCCACCATGAAGCATTGCACAAAGACTACTATTTTCATGCAGGGATTGTAACGCCATGTACCGATTCGGTGCCCCGAGTACGTTTATTGTAACCAGGGCACCAGTGCCGCACTACCCTGTCATCTGTTTCACGTTGCTGCGCACTTGTGAAGCAGACAGTCGCTTATTTGGTGGGTAGAACTGAGAAACTACTTGATTATATTCTTCCAGGAATTTGGGGACATCGGGAGGGCACTTTCCCAGGGACGTATTCTCTCAGCAAACGTGTAGAGCTCTACCTGAACTTGATGCCGTTGGTGGGTTCAGACATTTGTATTCATTTAACTCGATAACACGGTCCGCCATGAGACTGAACGATCCAGTGTAGCAACTTGGAATGGCTCATGTCGCAGTTTTATTGTGTAGCTTGGCACCCCCCCGATGAGTTGTTTTGATACAATCCCAGTTCCTTCTGTGTGAGAATTTTACGCCTCTCCGTTTTGCGCTTCACACACCGTACTGTAGCTGGTTGGAAACTTTATTTTTTTCCTTGATAGTAGGGTGCTGCTTGTCGACTGTTGTTATTTGGGAGTCCATTGATCTCATAAAACATTTTAGTGTTCCTACCCTGACGGAATCCATTTATGGTAAAACGATGTTTTGAACAATGCACCTCCTAACGTCAGAAAGTGGAGGACCTGGCATGTGTTTTCGACGGCTGCACCACATTAACGTATCTGAAGGCCTTCGCGACCGGTCTTGCGGGGCGTGTTTGATGCGCACAACGGTAGTTTTCGGGCGTTTGACTTACTGTTCGCATTGTATAAGGTTCGGATGTGTATGATTGGGAACCTGCGGTTTATGCAGCTTGTCAGCTAGGGTGGTTTTTTTATGGCATAATTTGATTGTACGGTCCTTGTCAAGGGACACTCCATCATAGCGATCATTTATTAGCCATCCGTTGCGTCGTTTCGAAATTTGCAAGGTCAAGGAGCAATACGGGCGTGATCATCTCTGTATATAGGCCTCAATGGTCATGGAATCCCGTGCTTCGCTGAAACACCCTATTCCAGTCTTGTGGTCATACTTACGGCTTATCAAATGCCCATGCCGAGTTTCGGGTTGCGGCGGCACTTTTCATCCCACCCACCATGACTGCTGTCAGTGAAACAGTTGTCTGACGTTTTCTCTGCATTCGTATGTGCCTAGTGTAGCTCATTTGGCTAAATCCAGTTGTTCTAGTTGAATCATAACTCAAAACAGTGTCACAACTTAGCTGCTAACCTCCTCGATGCAGACGTGAACCTTTGCGCACTGTTCTACTTGGTCCAGTTACGCTAACTAACTCTCGCGAGTGTGGATCAGGCCTCTGAGGAGGTTAAATGCGAGCAACGACTTCTGATTATGCTATTTTTCGAAAGGCTGTAGAAAGCGCATGCTTTTCACGCACCGGGCGTCTAGCGATGTTTTCCAGGGATCGTCTTTTGAAGGTGATCATTATGTTCTTACAGTATCATTGCCTGAGTGAATATAGCATACAGTAGTACTTTTAAGAAGGCCACTGACAAGACAGACCCAAAGTGGTCTGCAAACGGTTGTCTCAGTCGAGTGCGAGGGCAGCCCAAACCATCGGGTAAGCACAGTTAACCAATAAGGAGGAGGTTTTATGGTTTTGAAAATGATCCCTCATGATGGTATGTATAATGCTTCTCCGTTTAAGCATCATTTTGTTACTGTACTGTATATACTGTTTCCGAGGCGTTCTCATGTTAGCAAGTGAAATTTACATCATCCCTGATAAAGTAACAAGCCGGTTCTCACCGATATCTTTATCTGCTCCGTGTTCATCCGAAGGTAATGGGTGCATGTTGGGCACAAATTACCGACTGCATTGGACTAATAGCACGATATCAAAGCACTGCATATCTGTGAGTTATGGATAATTTAATAGGGTGGAAATTGTGAGATGTCCGCATTCCACAATTGATTTATGGTTTGTCACATAAAGTAAGAGAAGTGATCTTTGTCTCTGTAGACCCGTTGATATACCATTGGCAGCAATGGGGACAACCTGTTCAGTATGTGGAGTAATCATCAGCTGAGGCGGATGCCGGCTCTCATACCCCAAAGGCAGGTCATGTATTGACATGCATATTGTCACTTACAATTCAACGGCCGTAAACAGTGGGCTGGCATTTGCATGACACCTAGTCAACGAAGCCTGTGAAATGAGACTTTCGTTCAGTGATAAGCAGTCTGATGGTTCTGAACTTTATTATTGGGAATGCTGCGTTCCCACCATACGTTGCTAAAATTTCGGAAGCCGGTGGCCACAAACGGATAATGTGAATATCCGCGAGGGTTGGCCAGGTTTACTGCGCCATATACGACCATTAGTACACATGTACTCTGTTTACCCCTTCCCAAAAGAAGTGAGATCATGCCAGTGTCACAGGTGGTGGAAGTTTGCCAATCCTATCCGGTCTGCGATCACATTGGACAAACCATCAACGCAAATGTAACCCTCGAAACGGATGAATTTCTTGACTGTCCCTTACAATTCACTATTGAGAATGAGCGTAAAAGCAGCCTTCCGCCGATTTTGTCCTCACCTTGCACTTAAGAAGTGCAAGAATCGTACCAAACTGAAACTTCTGGGCTGTTTTGGATGCTTCGGGCTGTCCGTGACACATCAGAAATGAGCCAGTAATCT
Source organism: Paragonimus skrjabini miyazakii (assembly GCA_014338405.1). Lineage (NCBI taxonomy): Eukaryota > Metazoa > Platyhelminthes > Trematoda > Plagiorchiida > Troglotrematidae > Paragonimus > Paragonimus skrjabini miyazakii. The sequence continues at coordinate 69,940 of JTDE01002924.1, read as the reverse complement.
CCGCATTATCGAATTCTTGTACCATTGTGTTCTCAATCGTCCGTAACGTTCTGTACGTTACTGCATAATGCAGGTTGACCAAGAAAGAAATAACTGGACAACCTTGCCACATTCTAATTAAGGTACTAAATATTGGCAATAAATCTCCATTAGTCCCAACCCTACCCTAGAGTTGACGACGAATTGTCTTAAAGATAGCAACGTATCTTTTGTTAAGCAACACAGAAACGAATATCTGTTTGAAAGAACAGTAGTTACCAACCTTCCATACGACTGGCTGTCTTCTATTGTGTGAAGGTGCGTTAAGTTTTGATCAACGTGGGCAAGGCCTGGGTGAAATCAAGTTCGCTTTTCGCAGACATCTTACTATCGGAATTTAGTCTACGAGGCACGAGAGCAGTGGATTGCCTTGACAAAATGAATTAGACTACTTCCTCCATTGTTAAATGCGTTACGTGAGACTGAAAGTCGCGGCATTGTTAACCACTCTTCAGTCATTTAGAGCTGTGCCACCGGCTCCCTAACTAACGTTGACCCCTTATCTTTAAAAGGAGCCGGAGGGATTCCATCTAAACTAGTTGTCTTGTAAAAGTTCAGTTCTCTGTTCCCACATGTAACTTTGGTTTCGATCGCTGCACTACATCCATGGATCAGAAGACCTTGGGGAGGCCAAATTGTGTAGTCAACGGAACTGATTTAGTTGGATTGATTGGCCTATCTTTCTAAGCGTTACTGCAATTTGTGAGTTGGTTCGCTCACGCTTAGCTTATTTTTTGAAACTCGGATAAGATGAAGTCTACGGGATGTCCTGGTTGTCGCAGCTCGTTCTGTTTCGCCAGTATGTTATTTCCGCTGACTTTACGGTCCTCTCAGCAAAATTTTGAGTACCACAGCTGGCGCTGCAGACTGAATCATACTCGGTCTAAGGTGAAATATTTCGGCGAACGTCAAGAAGTTTGTGGGTTGCACAGAAACCAGGAGGTTGACAGCTGAACGAACGGTGGTATGGCACGAAGCAGTACCACAGTTATGCACTACACGCGATACATATGCCCAATATGTCTTTAACTCGTTTGCTATAGGATTTGGCAAACTGGAGGCTATCACATTCTGATAAGTTCTGAACACCTGAGGCTTGGCTAACTTAACTATATGAGCTGTGTCGGACGACAAAATGACGTTTTTCCGAGATGCCAGGTGGACTGGGCACACACGTGCGTGGTCGGAGTCCATATGAAATGTTCGAAGCAGCCACACCAACGATAACTGTTAGGTTTATGGACACTATGATCCCAGAGTTGGCTTGTTGATTGAGGGCACCAAGTAGCACGTTGGCGCTTAGGGTATCGATATCTAGTGCTGGCTAAAAGCAGTCCGCAGTAAGCACAAAGAGGTGACAAACTTTCACCGTTACCTGTCCGCTGAGTACCGTAGGCATGCCGATTACCTAACTGATGTTCCCGCCTGCTTGAACAATGAGACCTCCAATGCAGATATTTCAAGAGAAGAGATCGAGACCTACCCCACACTCAGCTCTTCACAGGCATTCTGAGTAAACAGTCAGTACCACATCCTATGCCCGGAATTTAAAGAATGGATTAACGTGCTACGGGTGTATTAACTTTACTGCAAAGACACCGATTACATGTTCTACCTGTGCGCCACCTGGATCGAATTGTTTCGTGCACAGGTGTTACGTCTGCTTTATATCTACGCTTACTTTTCAACCGACCCCTGTTTCCAGAAATAAAACTTTTCTGGTCAAGCGATGAGTTGATGTGCCTGGCGCGTTTCCGAACTTTTGAAATCGATGATGGATGTTACTAACCTCGCAGCTGACAGTCTCGTTACTCAGCAGTGTTTCTATCATGCACAAACAGTCGTGCGCAAGCCAGAACTGTTGAAGATATAGTAGATGCTTCCAAGCAGGTGATGCAAAATACAGATACAAAGTAACCCCACCAATTCGCAAAAAGTCACGTCATTACGTAGCCACGGGTGACTTGGGTTGACAAAAGTCGCTTGGAAAGTTTAGCTGCTGATTGCTTCGTTCGTAACCCGTTAGAACTCATACGAATCTCAAAGGAGGCAATTGTTCAACAACATTAACATGCTACTACAAATGATGGTGCGCACGGATTCCTGTCATTCTCGGACTAGTACTTTTCATTCTTAGGGAATAAAATACTTCATGCCAATAAAATGATATCACCAACTTGCTTAAAGTGATGTGGGCTGCCTGTTTATCTTCACTCATTAGGGAAATGCTCGACACAATCCAGCTCACAGTGATTAACATATGAGAGAAGCATGACTTCACTTCATCTAATGGAGTGTTTCCTTACTCACTCCTTATTATTGTACTGATCTACCACCTAGTGGAAAGTTTGTGGATTGCAAATACAGTGCCTGGACATCACACTTCTGGCTGCCCATATGATGAAGGGAGGTTGTCCTGTGAGTCCCAATAAGAGCTTTCATTCAAACAAGGCAGTGGACTGAACCTTGTGTCCGATTAAGGCCAGCGTCGGTCTAGACGCCATTATCGTCGAAAAGAGTCATCCAGGGTGCACGTTACTCCCGATATGTATGTGACCTAAAGGAATAAATTTGATGGTTCAAACGGTCATCATCGTCATAGACATCCGTGGTTCACACTGATGCCTAATGGCCACAACCACGAGGAAAGAAGAAACCTATATAGAAAGAGAAAATAAAAAAGAAGTGGAGGGATGGGTACCTAACTACTAAAAACAGCTACGTCAATATTCAAACATACAACATCAACGTGCCTACACCTTACAAACAAACAACCAAGCTGTAAGTGAAAGTAAGGCGTCGTCAACAACATAGCTTCATTACGGGTTTCACTATCCCGCGTCACTAAGTGTACTCACTTCACAGACAACTCGGACCAACAACGACAGTATTCACGCCACTGAACTTGGTTAGCCGCCATCTCACCTAACGTCTCAAGTCACCTATTCCGTGAGGCGCGAGGGCTCCAGCCCGGGAGACGAACCCGATGTACAGTGACCAACGCCCTTGTGAACTGTTTCATTTCTCTACGCCAGGCGATCATTTGTCCACCTCGCACCTTGCGCCAATCGGCCGCAGCGTCGGCAAACAGTGATAGGTGTGGCTGGCATCCTTAATACATGACCCAACCATCTAAGTCTGTGAAAATGTAGCGACTAAACAAAAGAATAATTAGTGCCAAACCCGTTTCCTAACCTCGTTGCTTACTGGCTGGTGCAACCCGATACGAGCGACTGAACGCAGACATCGATGGTCAAATACCTGAAGACGGTTCATGTCATCCATCCTCACCGGCCAAGTTTTGCTGTCGTAAACTAATAGAGCTCTCACTGTTGTCTGATATACGCGACCCTTAAGTTTCAGGGAAATACCTCTCTGTCGCCAGAGATGTCTCGAATTAGCGAACACCGCTCAAGCCTTGAAAATACGCGCTTCCGTTTCATTCCCTTCACCTCCGCCGTCGCCGCTGATGCAGCTTCCCAGGTAGGAAAACCAATCAGCAACCTCTATGGCTTCATTATCTAACATGAAATCTACGTAATCACAGCAACCTTGCAGAAGCACTGAATCTTGAGGCCGCGAAGCGCGTTCCGAAGTACTTAGTAGAACGCGAAATGGCATGTTGCGTCGTTTGTGCCGCTTGAAAGTTGTCAAACACCTTGTCATCAGCATAATCACGATCGGCCAGTCTTTCACCAGGTAGGAGATCCACGCCGGCATCATTTGAGTGCCGCAGACAGTCATCAAACTGGAGAGTATATCTGGCCAAATACAACTACCCGGTCCTAGGGATCACAATCAACAAGATTGATCTCGTGCCTTTTTCTGTTTACCGGAGGCTAATAACCAACATTTTTTGACACGCCCGCCGAGTGGGGTTCGATAATCAAAAATGATCAGCGCAATTTTCGTGTCATTTCAGACGAATAATCCCCACATTGGGTCGTACTCCCTCTCCTGGAGGGTTGCAGTCATGGTTTTGTCTTTTACAAGTGAATACCTAACTTCTCGCCGATCCGGACATCTGTTTTTCTCCGTTGGAAAAGCACTGTCGTCGTACGAAGGTTGTAAATGAAGCTTTCACTGCGGGCACTATATGGGATGCATGCTTCTGAGTAGAGCCTATCGTGTCTTGTAGCGACCCTGTTTTGTTTATTGCTGACTATATTAAAGTTTTGAATTTTTGTATGTGCGTATGTAACGTTTAACGTTAGTTCGGACGAGTAAGAATACCGACAGGTTCCTCGGACACTTGAACTTACGACTCACGCCGCACGCTTGCCTGTCGTTCCGCTACATCATCGTTTCATCTTATTACTCGCTCGCTCGCATGTCGACACCTTACCTCTTGTTTGGTCACTGCGTTATTCTCAACCTATCTTCTTCGGTCCGCTCGATTCCACAATTTGGAGCTATTCCAGCTCAGTTGAGACACAGGCACTTATGTCAGTGGAACCAATTATGGAGAGTGGTGATCCAGGTGAACGCACGGTACACTGAACACTTTCCTCTTCTTTTACTGGCAGCTATGTCTGTTTGCCAGTGATGACTGGCTTCCACACAACGGTGACAAAAATATCTAATGAATAGAGGAAGAAATGCCGGGAACTGCTAATTGAGTTCAAGTACTAAACACCGAGTTGCCTGTCATGCCAACAAACGACTGAGCTACAGATGAGAGAACAACAGCGTCCGCGAGACTGCCTTCCTGCGACTTTGACTGCTTTATTTCACTGACCGTTTTTACTTTGTAGACAATTCAGTCTAACGATGGCAACGTTTGCGCAGTGTGTTTTAACGTCTTCAGCCAAAAGCTATTTGAAGCAGAGCCCCATCTTGAGAAACAACCGTATTTCAGTTGGTCACCAGCCTAGGTGTCTAACAACCATTTCTAGTCGCTGGGAAGCAACTACTTACCCACCTTTCAGAGCAGAAGTTCTCACATTAGAAATGAAATGTAGTTTCGATTACTTATTTCTAACAGCGGCCGAGGTAATGTATGACAAAATTACCTAGGAATAAGCACAATTTCTATCGCGTTGCCACCATGGTTCTTTGTAAACTTTGGTTGCTCGGATAGGCTCAACTCAAAGATCAGCTTCTATTTCGGTCGTATCATTATTGATATACCCCTCACTCTGTGGCAAACATTCTAATTTCAACATCGTTACCGCAAACTGTTGTCGGCTGTCGCATGAATCCGCGGGGCTGTCCCATGGTGTTATCCGAAAAAGAAGGGGTATGCAGGAGAATGATGTTGAACGTATCCAATAGTCACACAGTTAAAGCTTAAGGCTAGTAGGTGTCTATGGAGCTTTGAGACCCACTCTTAATCACCGGAGACGTGCACTATCACAAGTCCTCTTTCAATGTGTCATAAATGTTATCCTGAAGCAATCTAGGCCTCCACATCACTCCTGAAAGAGACTCCAGCGAATAGCGGTCAGTTGTCCTTGTTGGCAATATTCACGCGTGTTTATAGAACCATACGCTTTTTAAGAAAACAGGTTTACGATTACTTAATAAAATGGTTGTACAAAGCGGTATGCATTCACTACCGCCATTGTCATAGACAGCAGTACATCAGTGGTTCTCACAGATGCTTAACCGCGATATGCAATAATACAGCTGGTACACTAGTGATCAGATAACATGTTACCTAAGGATCTGATGTGGTGATACAGTTTGTTTAATCAGGTGTTGCGCCCAGAATCACACTTGATTAGCCGTCTGTTCGCCTGTTCCTTTGTCGCAGTTGGAACCGTCGATGAATTGATTACGTTTTCACAACACCTCTAGCCTGACTTAGCTTTTCAGTAGTTCTCAGCATGTATATGAAAGGGAGTGTTCACAGCCTAAAGAAAGACCAAACATTCTAATTCTGGCGAATAGAAAGTCACTTTGCATAGAAAACAGGTGACATGATTTGTTCAAGTATCCTATGGGCTGATTCATATATAACTAATCATTTTAACTTGCAAATAATAAGCAAATTGGCATTTTTCTCGCTAAAAGGTTTTTTTTTGTAGGATTTGTAAACCTCTGCACGTTTATTTTTTCGCGGAATTAGAACTTCTGTTTGCAACACTGTAATACAGATTTGGTTCCAGAATGTAGATTTGTTGTTAATAAACGACATCGGTTCGTGTGTTGCCACCGTTTCACTGTGCCAGTTTCTAAAGTGCTTGCGAGATTAGAACGAAAACACAACCTAGACTTTTCATGTAAATCAGATGCGGGTGGCTCATCTGTTGTAGCACCTCCTACGTTTAAAAATAAGCGTCAGGGCAGTTGGATCATGAACGTTACCTTCGTCGTTCACATCCTGTGATTTAAGCTAGTTTTCTTACGTAGGCTCGATACGTACCCAAACGAAGATACTTTGAAATTTTGCTCAGTATGACGATGAGATGGCCCAGTGATGACGACGCCGACTAACAAACAAAAGTTCAAGCTCGGCGACCTGGAACACTTAGGTTTACACAGCCAACCATTATCTCACTTACACACGATCCAGTGTCGTGTGACAGCAAAAACATGATGGTGTAAGAGCTGATATCGTGAGTGATTACGCTGACGAATTACGTGTTTACTATAATTGCTCGTATCGATGTGTGATTTCTTGTAAGAGACAGGCAACCAAACATTGTTTTGATAAAGAATGTTAAGCAAGGTTTTCGGTCGCCTACCAGAGCCGAAAATATTTTTGGATACGGAATTTGTCCCGTTATTTTTTGGGTTAACTAACTACATTTTTATATGTTTCTGTCATTGATCCCTTCACTTCCTTCAAAAGCTGAAAACGTAATGGTCTACAACTGGATTTCAATGCTTTAAATATTCCCACTGCGATAATGTGAAAAAAGATAATATAGACGAACATGGCTTTAGTAATTAATCTTCAGGCCGGTGAAGTTATATAGGGGATTTACAGGGTAGATATCGATCGGACCTAGTACAGAGAAACTGGGTTACTGGTCGATCAATTGACGATGGCTTGATTGGTCTATTACACCACGTTCATTTATTTAACCGCACAGGTTGGCCATTCATCCAGTGGATTTGTCGCCATGATAGACTTGGCGCATGAACAAGCCGATTTTGATCGTATAATACCGGATCAAGAAGCCTGGTTCCGATAGCCTCGTAGTACAGTGTTTTTATTCGGACGGCATCTGATTGGTTACTCGGCAAGCGACAGACCATTTGGAAAGCTTGGTCAGTGTTCACCTGAAGCATACTTTTAACCAGATGAGCGGGGATATCACTGTTGACCAGTTGTGCCTTCCTTGTGCCCCAACCATTGTGGATGGTGATCCCAGATACTTTTCGAAGCTGTCTTGATGTTCGATTATTATAACCTGCTCCACAGAAGCAAAGTGAGAGAGTGGATACAAACAAATGAGGTCTGAAATGTCAATCTTCGTTATAAAACCGGAGAACTGAGTGTAGCGTATTGGATGCGGAGTTCACTTATGAGATGTCCTGCTGATCACGGGTTGAGTCTGTTCGTTAGCCATTCCGTAGTATTGTTACCCTTGAACATCACTAGAAAATACACGCGCTTCTTTTCTACTTCTTGCACTTCAGGTTGAGATGACGTTCTGATAATTGTTCTGGTGAAAGACCGTTATCATGGATTACGTTCTCTATGAATTTGAGCTCACTGTCTAGCGTACCCGCCGAACAAAATGTGTTTTGTCAGCCAGGCGACGAAGTAGACTCCTTTTGTTTTTAGAGGTACAAAACTGAATCCGTGAATTTGTGTACTGACCTGTTTAGGTATTCTTTTGATGAATCCCGCGTTGAATAGTGCTGTCTATTCGTCGGTATAAGTGAACATACAGGAAGGATATTTGGTTCTCAGTCTCTTACTCAAGCGTAAACTTAACTGACTGGTGGGTGCGATTGAACTCGTCGAATACCGTTCCAGCGACCCTGTTTGTTTATTGCTAACTATGTTAGAGCTACAATTGCCATTTGTACTCTTTTTGTTTCCAACTTTTATATGTGTTTAAACCTTTGTTTGAACGAGCATAGGTACTGACAAGTACTCTGCGCACTCGAACATACGACCCCACTGCGTGTTCGCTTGTCGTTCCGTTGTGTTACCGTTTCGTCTCGTTATTTGCTCGCTCTCACGTTGACCTCGCGGGTCTAAAATATACTCCTAGTTTACTCGTTGAGTTATTCGTAACCGGCTGGCTTTGGTTCGCTCGATTTTACACTGTGACATATTGTCCACGTACCGATGATACTGAATGGACTGGCTGATAGTGGGCTGAAGCATGGTGCATTCGAAGCTCCCTACTGATATTATTGGCCGGAAGATTTCCGAACGGGAATCCCATTGTTACACTATCTGTCGACACAGCGCACCTGTCATCGATAGTTGTACCTCGGAACGGAAGCTCCTACAATTTCAATCCAAACATCGGGTCCACTCTCAAACACGTTTTCAGGAATAAAATCAACAGTTTCTAGCAGCGGTACGTTAGTGATTAACGTCATCACATCCGACAAAATCTATCCCTGTGAATCCTTAATAACGTTCTGTATGCACTCGCCGAATTAGAACTGTGCGGGGCGACCGCTTTCCGAACGGGTTCAAACAGTTTCACTTGCCAATGAGTGATGACGCAAATTCATCATGCCTAGTAGGCGGACCGGTACATCAGGTTTGTGGACTTTTGGTGGTTCATAAAGACGGGGTATAGTAGACTCCTGTGTCCGTAGTTGCTCACAAGTCACGGCGTTTATCAACTTTTCGTCCTTTAATGACTTAAGAGATTTAGTGACCTGATATTCAGCATAATCAGTTTCGTCCTTTTCGTTGGCAACTCTAGGAAGCTTGTTCTGGTTTACCAGAGTACTACTCGGTTTTTAAATGTAATCGCCTATATTCTGTGTAACTAGATTGCGGAGGACTGAGATGGTGCAAATAGATGCCGACCGCCAAGCCGAAAAGAACATAAATTTTTCGCCGAATAGGCATCCACCATCACGATTACCTGTTAATGTAGGCAGCAAACAGCCTAGGCATCGCTATCGGAATACAGCTTATACTCAACTGTTAATCTTCCGCAGCGTTCTTGAAAACAGGACACTCATAGAGCGACCATTTTTCAACTGTTTCATGAACCCCAATGACCTATTTAATAAAGATTGAAATAGCTCATTTGTGTGGATACGAATGTTTCTTTGCAGTGTGCATCAACACACGAGGCTACTACGTTTGGTTTCATTGTAAACGTAAAACCAGAGACTGAGTCATGCTGAACTGAAAGACCTTCATTATTCAAACGGAGATCGACTGAGATAAATTATTAAACGCCGGCCGTCTGCTCTACCCCAACGCAACAAGTACATTAAAAAAAGCAAATTCAACATATTAGAATTATTGCGCACAGTGGAAAAACTGGTTAGCGAGGTTCTGGCAAGGATTTAAAAAAAACCCAGTTGAAACGTGTTTTATCACAGCCAGTGGGGTAAAGGTACACGAAGATATAAATCCAAAACGTGCACAAGAAAGCAGCAAATCGAAAAAGCATGAAAGACAACGACGACAAAAAGGAGGTTTAGAATAGGATTGTTCGTTACACGGTCCACTTGCGTAGCCCAACAATGCGACCTAATGTGATAAGGAATGGACAACAATTAACTCAACAAGTCATCGATATCAGTTTTAGATAAAGGTTTGATCTGGCCAGAATGAGGTGCGCAGAAGTTTGAAGCAGGCACGCTGAATCGTAGAGTTGATACGGGAGCATTCGAACCTAAATGCACTGTGTTCATTGGCCCAAATGTGTTTGAGTTACGATGCGGATCCCACATAGCTGGCGTACAGGGAATACCAGTCGAAGGTGGAGTGATAGCACAGCAGAGCGGTAGGCTAGACCCAGCACTATAGTGAGGATACGAAAGGTAGTTCATAGGAGTTGACGGGGCACGCACCAAAGAAAGTGGTAATCCCGGTTGGAACGTTCTTTGTTGGGTGAGATTAATATTATTTGCCAATGCAGTGAGGTTTGATTCCACCAAAGTGCTAGTAAGGTCACGGGGAACGGGCTTCGGTGAAATAATGCTTTTAATTGGTTGAAGCGTATCTAAACTTCGTTGATTCTGCAAGCGACCTTGTTGAGAGCGCTCAGCAGCTAGCTGACGTTTTTGCTCGATGGTGAGAGAGGCGGACTTATTGGTGACACCCATGTGGTCGGTAGACTGAGTTTCTGATGTTGACAACTCTTTGGGTGGGGTACGGTTTTCAAAAAGCCCCATATGTGAGTCTGCATGAGTACGCATGATTCGGTCCATCTGTCATTAACAACAGAAAAATAACGAAACAGGTAAATCCCGGAAGAGCAAACAAATACTCATCCTCGGTATTAAATCATATCACATAAAAAAAGTTCAGGTTCAAAAAAAGACCAAAAGGAAATGAGTAGTTTATATATATGAATCAAACACAACGATGTTGTTCCCACACTTTTTGCGAGTACGAAGAATAACCGATGCTTGAATTAGTCTCTTCTCGAAACGAACGTAGAATGCTGGGAAAGTAATTACAACTTCATGTATATGTAAGCATTCCTTTTCTATCAGAAATTTTAATAGACAATAGACTGCTAGTGCACAAGTTATGTCTGGACAAATTTAATGAGTTTTTACCAGTTCATAAAACAGACTGTTAGCACATCGATATGGACCAGCAAATGAAACAGTAAATTTAGCCAACATGTTAGATTTCGCAGTCGTTGTGTTTATCGCCGTAACGGCAACCCTACAACTGGGTGTGTCTGAAGACATCATTCACCATGGGAAATGGGGATCACAATAGAAAATCGTTTCGTGATATACGCGTAAGGTGAGCAGACGGTGCCATTCAGCGATGTGGCTACAATGAAGTACTTGGGAAAGTTGGTGTCTACACTTTGAATATTTGATGCCAAGATCGCATAGAACATTTAATACACATACCACCTGATCCAGCCAAACGGACTTGTGCCCAAAAGCCAAAAAGGAAGAGGTAATTTCGTTTGAGACCATACCACAGATAAGCAGTTATCATGGGTTATTCGCGATTCGAATCTCAACCAGAAACAGTCCCTCAAAGGTAAGTAACTTTCCGTCTTCTCTACAAAGATGACAATGTGTACGGGCCAGTTCAACATCCGAAAGTGGTTGAGCGTTCACATATGCTGATTCGGTCGTACCTAATGTGAGGTCAATGGCGCAGTGCTAAACACGGTTGCCTCATGAACAGCGTGGCCAGAGTTCTAGTCCCGGCAGTGGCGAGGATATGCACTACTCACGAGTTCTAATGAGAGCGAAACTCGAGTCTAGTGCTTCTTTTCGAAAGGGGCCGAATGGAAAGTCTGGGAATGCGACAGCTGCGATCAATTGTGGGTAATGTTCAAATTGAAATTAACCAAATCCCCGACTGTTCATCAGTAAACTGTTTGATTAGTTCCAGCGGCAGAACTTACGGTTATGTCTCTTCAGTCAGCTCTCTTGAAATATTCTGAATTTTGACCCAGTGCGTAAAACAGTCGGCATCCGAGTCAGTTCAATCCAGCTATCTACGAATATCTGTAAGGACGTGGAGCATCCTGCGTACGGACTGAATGCCCATTGAGAGCAGGAGTCACGGAACACATTACAAAGTGAGTCGAGCAACAGTTCGTACAAACACACGACGTCGCAGTTAAATACAGAAGCACAAGTGTACACTATGCATTACACGCATTTTGTGTTACGTTAATGAACATTACGTTTGTGGAAGTTGTAGCTATACAAAAGTTTACATCAGTGTTCTGTGCGCAGAAAAGACTGTTTGTCGGGTTGTAACTACTGCAGCGTTGATTGACTGTGAACTCTGACAAGCTGCTTTTTGTTTTGTTTGCCTGCTCGTTTTAGTGCACAAACGATTTATCGTAAGCATTCGTAAAAAGGCAAATTTTGTTCGGATACAAATCATGCAATATCAGCTTGCCATCTTCGTCAGTGAAATTCCACGGACATATTCCTGGCGCTTGAAATTGGTAAAACGCAAACCTTTTAAAAAACGTTCAGCAACTCAATAACAGAGGAGCGCATGAATAAATCGATATCTTATCGAGCTGCACACAGTACATTGATGGGGTGTATACAGTGACGATCGCTTGGTTAGCACGAGGCAGATGGATTCGCGACTCATCATCCGCATGACAGTTCGACAGCAGGCGTTTGCGGTTAGTACAATCGGTCAGTCTAGTATTGTTCAAACCAGGTAGTAGTCAAGACGGTGACAGAATGCAAATAAGTGCATCTGAACACGTTGCTATTATACGGTACACGAGTCTGAGTACCAATTCAAGACCACTAAACAATCATAGTTATCGGAAAAAAATGAATAGACCAAAACGAAAAAGCAAGCAAAGTAAAGTGCACAACCAGAAGCGAAAGAGAAAAATATTTCAGTTTTAGGTTGCACGCGATTTCGGCAGTTTCGAATAACATCAACACGAAGTGACCGGGATTCGCAACTGTAATGCACTATCTTGAACACAACCAAGTTACACACCTCGCCTGTTAGCGACAGAAGAATATCGCGCCGGAGCCGGATATCGCGGGTTGGAACATATTATCCGGGCTTCGGCGATACTTAAAGAAACCCTGCTAACTGAGACACAAACACCAGCGCAGAAAAAACATTTGGTTAAACGTAGACTGTCACTGTCCAGCGTGAGTGCAGATATCGATGCCTGGCAGTCTGCAAAAGAAACTGCACTTAGAAGGCAAGAAGTGCACACTACTTAGTGACAATTTTTCGTCAGGTGGTTTAACCCGTATTAGACTGCTTGTGCGTTATTATCAAACAAAGAGATTGGCAGATTTGATAATTGAGAAGAGATATATTTGCGAAAAGTCTGGACTTCGGCTGGATTCGAACCAGCGACAGGAACACCATGCTCAAACGTGGCAAGCGCTCTACCAGTTGAGCAACGAAGCCACACCGGAAGCTCATAAATTTCACATTTGGACCTAATTACCCAACCAACCAACTGTGTCATGGAATCCACTAAATGATCCAGCCGACTGACTGCCCAAGCAGGATTTCTCGATCAGTTCAAGCTGGAATCCACCAACACTTCCAGCGTGGCTTCGTCGCGCAGCTAGTAGAGCGCTTGCCGCGTTTGGGCATGGTGTTTCTGTCACTGGTTCGAATCCAGCCGAAGTTCAGATTTTTTGCAAATGGATCTCTTTTAAATTATCGAATCTGTCAAACTACTTATCAGTAATTCACGGTCAATGTTAATCGATGACGTTGGTGGATCCCAGCATGAACTGATCGAGAAATCCTGCTTGGGTAGTGAATCGGCTGGATCATTTGGTGGATTCCATATGACACAGTCAGGTGGGTGACTAGGTCCAAATGTGAAATTTCTGAGCTTCCGGTGTAGTTTCGTAGCTCAGCTGGTAGAGTGCTTGCTGCGTTTGAATATGGTATTCCTGTCGCTGGTTCGAATTCAGCCGAGGTTCAGACTTTTGGCAAATGAACCTCTTCTAAAGAGATAGACGACGACAAGCCATTCCACGTTATCAATAACCACTTTGTGGACATAATACTATGACCAGAAAAGGCCTTTGTTGTTGAGAGATTACGGAGCAGTGCCAAACGGGAGTAGGCTATGGTCAACATTTGGGAACAGCTCATCATGCCAAGTTGTATTGAGGAAGAAACCTTTGAGAGTCCTGGTAGAAACCTTGGATCAGACACCTACGTTATAAACTACAAATTTTCGATACGACTGCGTTGATAGACGTAAACGGCATTCAGTACGCACTCATTAACACGTCACAACCGTTCTCTCCCGGTGGTCAGAACGACGTGTAGGCCGATAACATTAGGGCTGGACTACTAGGCTAACGAGGGTCGCCTGAAAAAAGTGAGTACCGTATTTGGACGGATAGACACGATCAGTTTGCATTGGTAGCGACCATGAGAATCAGTATCATGATTTAGCTCAATGTTCGTTTTCAAACCGATACCTTGCGATCGGCTTAGTCCTTGTTTGGAAACATGTTTTAAAAAGGCCAAACTGGGATACTTTTGTTTTGCCGAGCTATCTAAATAGGAATGCAGTCACAAGTAAGCGGAAATTTTTGAATAAGCCACTTAAATCAGTTGAGAGGGTTTGTCCGTTTGATTTAATTCCATGAGGAAGTAAACAATACCTTTTGGTTGTTAATTAAAATAGGTTTGAGACCGGTTGGCAATTCATAATTTCGGAACAATTTGTAAGCAACTGGTAATTTGATTTGTAGGTGAAGTTTCACTCTTGACACAAGCTTCGTCAGACCGGAATTTTCTGTATCATGAGTGAAACGTTACCAGAAAACCAAATTACTAGCTACGTATAAGTTCATTAAGACGGCAAGAAGACATACATTGCGAGATGCAAGCATTTCGTTTATTCTCATCAGTCGAATACATAAAACATTCAGTTATATAGGTTAAGCGCATGACGATAAAACAGTGAAATGAACGAACATCAACATGGGAGTAATCATGGTTCACTGCCACGGTAACGAAATTGATTGCGTCAGCACCTTTTGCCAACAAAGGACCGGTGCGTGACGCTTGATCAACAATGCCTCGGAGAACGCCAACAACCTAGGGTTGCGGTTGCGCAATAGGACAATGAACGAAGTGACAGGGTCAACCACATGACCTGTTGCGATTAAGTGTTTCGCGATCGAAGACGCCGGGTTTCTGTTCAAGTTTTGGCATACTGACCCACGTTGATTCATTGTTCGCACTAGCCACTTGGGGATGTGCTCCGCCTTCCTTTGCCGTAAATTTCGGTCCGTTCTGCCAATGTATGAGTCACCGCAACTACAAGTGAACTGGTAGATAACCTGAGAGGCAGAGTTTTCCGAGAAAGAACGATCGGGGCAGTGGAGACTGATCCTGCGGGTGGAAAGCAACAAGCGCAATTCCGCTGCGGGATATGTGCGGTCAATGGCTGATTTCAACTTTCGACTTACATCGGTAATATTGTGGTCACCTGTGTAAGGAGGGGTAATGAAAACCTGCTTCTTCGGCACTGATTGTGGTTGGGGGGTAGCCACTCGTTCCATGCAATGAATTTCGCCGGATATCCATTCGCAAGCAGAACATTCTTCAAGAACTCCTCTTCAGACTTTAGGTGTTCGGCTGTACATACTTTCCTTGCTCGGTGAAAAATTGTTCGTACTAAACTACGTTTGTAAGCCACGGGCGCAAATGAAGAGAATTGTAGGTACTGCCCACTCCATGTGGCTTTTCGATAAACAGACCTACTAAGTGTGCCATCTAAACGCCTAGAAATAAGGACGTCTAGAAATGGCAGTGAGTTTTCTAGCTCTTGTTCATGAGTAACATGGAGATTTCGATGAGCGGAATTAAACTGATGCAAAAAAGTGACAAAATGATCAAAATCGGTGAATATTAGACTGGATTATTGTTCTCAGGAGTTCTGCTTGAAACAGAGGAGATTACGGATGGATGATGCACATGGTTTATTTTACAGCTAGTTCGCACTGCGGCAGTTTTAGTGGATGTTCGAATTTACTGCACAGTGGATGTAACGTTTTAGAGCATAATCGGTAGTAGAGAAACAGAAACCTGTTTACAAAGTAACCAAGAAAAAAACTTCGAAAGCGTACCACGGCTACCGTAGACCAAAATGTATCGGATCGCGTTTGCCAGTCAAGAGAATCGATTTCGTGATGGTTAAAACGGGTTGTGATATCCGTATTAGGTTCTGCCGTTAGAAAAACTAATTACAGAAAGGCTTCTTTTTTTTACAACAAAGATCGTCAGCACGGCTGTGATGGATGTCGGGTAAGCTGTGAGAGTGCTTGCGATATAATGCAATCATGCAGTTTGTATAGTCAGCAAGTCAGAGCGACACGAAATGAAAATCACAACTGTAATTGGTATCGACCCGACAGTTATTAGACAAGTCTGAGCCAAGGTTGTAAACAAACACAGAAGGACACAGAGATTGGAAGTGTGTCTCGTACGGTTGTGTGTATTAACATTGTAGAAAGATGAAATGGTATTTGTGACTAGCACGCACACATGGTACTCGGATGGACAGTCGATTGAATACCATATACGATAGTAGCCAGATCGAGGTGGTGTGCAGGAAGTGCGTCATTCATCGTCTGTTCGCTGGTCTACTGTGGTGTTGCACTTTACAGTGATCAAGCGAGACAGCCTCACAACATTGCAACAAGTATAACTCGTCACAACAGCCCATGCGCTGATATGATTTACATGTTTGTACGTGAGTCAGTCGTGGTCGAAAACACAAACAAGGAGACGGGAAGAGCTTGTCGTAAATATCAGCAAAAATGAGGATTAGTGTTCAGTACGTGAGGGATGATCGGAAACTAACTGACGAGATAAAGACGAACAACAAAAAGCTTTTATTACCACGGATTAACACTATAACTAACAGGATATTTTTTTACTTTCAATTTGAAAAGCCTGCGTTCTCCTGACCTTCCCTGTTTATATAGATGCTACACCTCAAACCATGGGCAGATGCTACAGAAGGCTGAATCTGTTCATCTTCTTGATCCTATGATCGGGAATGCAACCATAACAAACGAGCGCCGTAAAGTCGAACAAAAGTGCATCTGATAACGACTGCGATCGCCAGTACGCCTGGCCATACGCTACAACATGCCTCATCCTACCACGGACATGTTAGTATTCGCAGCAGACATTTGAGGTAAAGAGAGCTCATGTGATCAAAACATCATTCGTATGCTACACATATGACTAATACGTCGACCCGTAGTTCGATCCAATCAGTGTGCATTATGGAGGCAACATAGACAGTTGATAAAAATACGCTGAAACAGTCACTGCAGCGATGATCAAGATCAAAGAGGTAAGTATATTCTAATGGTTTACTAAACTGGCGGTTGGCGAATGAACGCAGATGAATTTATGCAATAGTAGAGATCTACAATAAACATATTCGCTGCTATCCTTGATGTGAAAAAATACACACTTTCAGTCTGTTGTGCGTCTTCTTCTTTCACTGAGTAATCTATACACCGAACCATTAGTAATTCTGAATAGTACACAGGAGCTGGAAGTGTTTATTGGTTGACAAGACGCTCGTGAGTTGTGTGGAGGAGGCCATTTAATTCCTTTGGAGTTCGGGATTCCGAAGTTCTGACAAGTAGTGTTGCCAAACCGGCTTTGCATAGCCACAAAACACTTCCGCTTTAACGATAAAATCTGTCACAACAGATGAAGGTTGGGCGCTCAATTCATTCGGATAGAAGACGCTTTCGGATGGCTCACTGTAAAAAGGTGTAGCTATTTGCAATCCTTACGATAGATGAGTAATTAATACTAATTCCACCGAACAAATAAGAGGTGACATCGATGAGTCTCCAATTGCCATGTGTATTCAAGATAACCTGGATTACCAACAACACGCGGTTTCAATTCCCCCTCCTGGTGACTATAGTAGGCTACGCCAACTGAATCAAGCGCGTGCCACCAAACAACAGCAATTTTTGAAACAGTCGTTAGCAAATGTGACGGGGACCAGGAACGCAAACCTGCACATGCATGTTGATTGAGGTATTCTAGCAAATATAAGCAGTATCATCAAAAGATTAGTGTAATTCCCATGATGCACATAACGCAGCATTAATAACTGCAATTGCTGGACCGAAGACATTGTAATTATCCACTTCTACGGCAAAGACTGAGCTAGAAGTTGAATTCTGAAGGTGTATAGCAAATTGGTTTCTCGAGTGAGACCATTAACAGGCCGGGCATTATCAGGTTACTCGAGCCTACAATGCGAAACAATAGCAGCCTGCTGTTTTGAACTAAACAACTCAGGACACAGAACGGACGTGCGTTTGCTCATTTTAAACATGCAGTTGTTACAGGATGGTCCGGATATTAATTTGAATTCTATTGAGTTTCCTTTAAATCCAGTATAACAGAGTAAGCCGGCGTGAGGCCTGGCCAGTGCTTAACATTCCACTTTAAATTATATCCCCAATACTAGTGGTTCATCTCAATAGGCACTAGTGCAAACGCGTGTTTGATTCTAGGGTATGTACTTTGATTCAGCGTACTCGTAAGCCAGTTGAATTCGATGTTCAACTGTGAGAGAGAACATACCGAATTGCACCACCTCGGTGGGTTCGTGCAGTTGCATGGCTAGAGTTTATAATGTAGGTGCCATTTCGGAAACGCCACAAACAGTTGTACGATCAATTGACCATTTTTATCTGAAATCCTGATGATGTTTGGGGCTTGCGAAGGTACGTTCGTACTAAGGCCGGCTTCATTTTTCTCCACACAAAAAAACGCAGACCACTTTTGGTTCGTATTGTTCTCGACAACAGGGAAAGTATGCAGCGAACGGTAATTAAGCAGCCAAGTACATATCCATACATCAAGCATTTGTACCCTAAAGGATACGAAACGTGTTGAGTACGAAAGGTGATTCATGACATACTTTCCATCAGAGCTAATAATATCGATAAAAATAAGGCTGCGATTAAGATTTTAAAAAACTTCGGGCAAGTGTTTTGATGGTACAAAACAATGCCTTTTTAAGTCAGGTAGACATAACAGTGTATACCTCGAGCGGGGGAACATACAGGGCGCACACCGTCACAAAGTCAGCACACAAAACGGAAACCTAATGTTTCGGCTTGATAGCCAATTTTCGTTGGAAGAAGGTCTTATGGACCTAGAGAAAAACAAGAAATATTCGGTTAAAAGATCAGGGGAAAACATTAGAGAAAATAAGATCAAAGAATAAGTATGCATGCATCTACAAAACGGAGGATTAGACTGTACAAGACTGGAAAGGATGACGGATGTAAAACTTGTAACTGTTTCTGCACATCAAGTTGTCGCTTACCATAACATCTGAACACTATAAAAACTGGGATTTTAGATGTTATATTTTTTCGATAAAAGCTGTTAATATTTCGTTCGTCTAAAAGTGGGGAATGAAACACCAAAGCATTTGAACGTGTTGAGTGATAAGCACGCAGTAGACCAGTTGTCCAATTCTGAAGGAATCTTGATAGGCGAAGGAGGTGGATATTTGTGAAGGTCTGACTCCAAAGACAACGACTGCTCCGTTTCGCGCAAACCACTTTTTGGAACGTATGTGGACCTCACTCAAGCCGAAAAATTGTACTCTGAGGGGCATCCGAATTTTTAACGAAGAACGGATGTATTCAACAACATCGTAGTAATGAAGGAATTTTTTTTAATCATCTCCCTTTTGGAAAGAAAAAATTAGACTTGAGTATCGTCTTTGTCAGAACCCGTCAGTGGTGCATATCTTTGCCATGGCTGCGACTAGAATTCTGGTAACACTCATAGGACAACCGTGTTAACCACTGCGTCACTGATCTCACGACATTAGCTTGTGAGTGGTGCTCAGATTGCCCTAAAACCGTTGGGGATAACAGCTATCCTTTCGACTTCAATCGATGACCCCAAGATTAGGACTTTTTACCAAATCGAATTTATTAACCTGTTGAGTGATGTTTTGATTACTGGCAAGTAAGATAGGATTTTGTTTTACAAAAACTGAACATCACTCACAAACGTACTTTTCGGAGATGGCTGACTGAGAGATCTATGGAAATGCGACGATAGCAATCAACTGAGTGATGGTCAATTTATATACGCCAAAATACCCTAGAACTTGCCGGAAACAGAAAGTGATTGTCCTGCATCAGATATCCCATGGCGTTTACGGTTATTTAACACTGACGGTAGACAAACCGATGCGGACTGGCAGATTTATTCACTGACAACGGGTGTACACGAATACGATTTCAAAAGCTTCTAATGAAGCAGATGTACAAGCAACTAGCCAAAATTACGATGTGCCGTTCCAACTCATTTTGACTGCTGGTGGAGGCTTATGGTCTCACTTCAAATGCACGTCGGTTATGTTTTGAGCAACGGAACTAAAACCTATCGGCTGGACTGGATCCTGGTTAAAATGTGCTTTTGTATAGTGAGATTAGAGGATTTAGGCAGTACATGTAAGCCACGAAATCACAAATTCGCTTGCCATCATATCTGGGATTTACGCCTCAACATATGATAATCCCGGGCAGCTAAAAGCCAATTCCTTCAACGATTTCATGACCCTCCACATGAAGCACCTAGAATTGACAGCCTAATTTCACACGGAAACTTGAATATTCCAATCAGTTGTTTTTCGTCAAATGAAGCTCGGTCTTGACATTTTAGTCCATGATTGCATTCAACTACAGCGGTGGCAAGCTGGATTCAGTAGAGAAAAAATGTCTACTTCGGAAGTTACACCATAACCGGCAAGGATGAAGGGGAGATATCGTGAAATTTCGTTGAAGGTTGATATGCAGTTGTTGACATGTGGCACCCCGTTACTGGCGGGATATCCATCTTTCGATAGATGACGCACGGTACTGTTCTATGGCTGCACAACCTGGCCAGTCTGGGTTGATAACGTTCCCAGGTTATCTGTTTTCGAGAGACGTTGTCTACACAACGCTACCTGAGTGTGGTGGCACTAATACGTGAGCAAACATAAAGTTGAGGGGCGTGTGTTGGAAATAAATATTCTCCTCCACGTAAAATAGTTTCGTCTCAACTACTGAGGTTGCTCGGGCACATGTTATGCACGTCTGTCCGACGACTAACATATGGTGCCTTTCAATTTGAACATCACCCACAATTGATCGCAGCTGTCGCATTCCCATAGACTATCCAGTCGGCCCCTTTCGAAAAGAAGCACTAGACTCGAGTTTCGCTCTCATTAAAGCTCGTCAGTAGTGCATATCATCGCCACTGCCGGGACTTGAACCACGGACACGCTGTTCATCAGGCAACCGTGTTTACCAC
>JTDE01002924.1:32194-48160 GCA_014338405.1 Paragonimus skrjabini miyazakii | reverse complement strand
GCGACCATCGTGGTTACGTGTGTTACCCACTAAACCATTAAGTTTATACTAGGCATTATCGAATAGTGAAATCTACACACTCAATTACAATCTTATATGAATAGCTTTTAACTTGTCAGATCATTTCAATGGAAGAACAAACAGATTCGTTTCTAATCAATCTAATTGATAACTCCGTGACCTGGACTTCTCAGTTATGTTGAAACAACTGACTATTGCATCAAATGAGCAACGCGATTTGAATCATATTCGTACGAAGTTACATGCTGTGAACAGCATGCCGAAAAGGTTAACAAACAGACATAGGGCGAGAGGACAACGAAACATGAGGATGATAATTCCAATGTATAAAAAAAAATTCGCATTCAGAAAGTTACCGAAATGGTGTAAAATGATACTCAAAATGATGAGTAGGACGAAATTAGAAGTTTAAACAAATCCAGTCAATAAAAGCTTAATACATTCATAGACTGAGTAGCTGCCATGAACAGACAGCACACGTGGATCTCAATGTTAAGATAAATACAGTGAGCTGTTTAATGAGAATATGTTTTCGAACAATCGCTCTTAGAGTAGTGAGGTGGGAGGCAAATTCATGTACATGACCCCAATAAAGCCAATTTCGAGTTGAATGAACAAGGAGGAATTTAAAAGTGGTAATCAAGCATGGATGAGAAGATAAGGTTAGGTTTACTAACAATGGTGTGGAAAACATGACAGGAGAGAATGAAACAGAAGTGAAACTTACCAAGTCAGCACAAGAGTTGATTTGTGAACATCCATTGGTGATGACCGAGAAGCTTACGAGACTGAAATGAGGAGACATCAGAGGGTTGTAAAACACAAAAACCGAAAAGTGAGATAGACTAAAAACGTCCGCGTAACAGATCCTAGTAGAAACAAACGTCGGAAAACAGCAGATTATTTAGTGGAACACTATGTGAGACGGTTGGACACAAGTTATAGGAAAGGAGGCAACTATGGAAGAAAAACGTAGTAGTTGATTAAAAAGCAACACTTACGATCTAAAGAACCGGAGAAGTTATCAGAATAC
Organism: Paragonimus skrjabini miyazakii; assembly: GCA_014338405.1. Lineage (NCBI taxonomy): Eukaryota > Metazoa > Platyhelminthes > Trematoda > Plagiorchiida > Troglotrematidae > Paragonimus > Paragonimus skrjabini miyazakii. The sequence continues at coordinate 47,106 of JTDE01002924.1, read as the reverse complement.
CCGAGCTACATGAGAATATTTAGACTGGTTCGCTCGGAGAGGAAATCACAACAAAACTATTGTGAATAGTGGGGGATTTCGCATGTCAGTTTGAAGATACTAGCGCTTGGTAGATAGCTGGACCTTGGAATTCGCTTGCAAACGCCTTTCTTTTCTGTAGTGCCATTATCAGTGGGAAGAGAGCTGAGGAGTGGGGTTTGCCCAACCATATGTCTAATTCACAATTTTGCCAAGTGTGATGTCTTTGAACGATCATCTTATAATTCTGTACATTGGCTGAGTAACTGTTCACCAAGGGTGAGCAAAGCTACACGATGTCTTTATCGCTGTTGCTTTGGCTATTAGAACACACAAACAAGTAACCTTAAAGTGAAGTAACCCGATCACAACAATCAGAAAGTGGTTAGCTCTCATATACAGCTGGACTGACAAGCTGAACGTGACAACCGAAGAAAATCAAATCATCAATTAAACTGAACTTGGTCTGGTCCTCTACATTTTACGTTTAACTCAAACATCATAAAAAGGTTTGTCAACTTGCCTACAATGAAATGAAGAGGACCGACGATCACTCCGATGAATTAAAATTAAGGATAAAAGTGATGATAGTGTATGTGTGACAAACGTTGTTAAGTATTGTGACAAAAACAGTGACTACAATCACCTCGAGTCTTCTTGAACTCCATGCAGCTGTTCTAGTTTGGACCGTTGTTCCCGTTCCAACTGATTACACATATCGCGAATAAGTTCAGCAAAGGCGTTGTATTGTTTTAAATTCAAACTGCTGTCCACTGAGAGTGGGATAAGGTGGGGCAGAACACGGGTGGCTAACTTTTCTCGACTGATACCCAATTTTTCGTGACTGAAGGCAATGCGGTATATGCCTAAAAAATCAATGAAGGATATGCTGTTGAGCCGGTGTTTTTAAAAGAGAACATTACAACGAGTGAAATGCTATAAGGCATACTTAAAAAAAGGTTTTTGATATTGAACGCAAATAGTGTAACCACAAGCGGGAAGTGATTAAGTGCCTGGAATTCTACAAGTGAGCAAAACTGAACATTTTACTTAGGCTCGTATGTGATGTTGCCTACATCTCAGGCACGGTGATCGGCTACAGATATGCTTACCAAGCATTGCGATCAAGATAATGGGCTCGCGCGAAGTGATTTGTTGTAGAAAAGGTAACAGTTCGTCCATGACAATCCATTTATCCAAATGATCCAGCAATTTTCCCAAACACATGAGACAAGCGATCCGAGTCTTTATTCGGAGAAAGTAGGGATAAAAAAGGGATATGTGACAGTGCATGAATATATCCTTCAGAGAACGATCCCCGGTCAGTTAACTGAAACCCTACCAATTATTGTAACCCACCGTGCTAATAACTACGAATCACAAGTGTGCAAAACTGTTGACCCCTTCAGTCCGAGTGGCAAAGTAAGAAGACTAGGCTGTTCATACAGCCAAAAACGATTTTTTGAAATATAAAACATGCTATTCAAATAGTTATAGCGTAAGCGCCATCAAGAATACATTAGAACACGAGTGACATTCCAAAATAACTTGTAAGAGTTGACAATTTAAAGTAAAAGCATGCCACTCTTATAGAAGGATATGTGAACCAGACTCATCGAGTACGCATGTCTGATAAGGAGGAGCAACCTCGAAACTACTTAAACGCCTCCAACAAGGCTGGACCAATTAGCACACACTACTCATGTCACAACAGCTAATCTTACCCAGTAGCGATATCCTGTTCGGGAGTGTGGGGGGGGGGGGGTAATTTCAAGAAAGACTATTTTGTATCTTGACTGGTTGCGCACACCAACCACCTCAGCCCGCTGATCAACGATGGGTTTGAGATTATTTCAACAAAAACTTACTGAAACTGGTGTGGGATGGAGACCGATTGATTGCCCATAAAGGATAGTAGTGTGGAAACTTGAGAGAGGTCAGTCAAAACAGTAGGTTTAAGCTAATACCAGTTAATATGTTTCTGTTCAAGCGTAGACACCATAACAGAAATGTACCCCCATGAATCAGTATTTTGTGTTGAAAGCGTATTCACTTCTTATTCGAAAGACTGTGCGAACAAATGTGGCATTTTCAAAAACAACAAAGAAAAGCTGGTAGAAAAAATACGGGGAATGAGCACAATGGGTTCTTTTTTCTATGCGGACCGAACCCAGACAATCAAACACTGAACAATCTAATGTGGAAGCATAGACGAGGGAGTGGATATAAGTAACAGTCTGAAACATGACGCGTAGTGTATAGACGTTGCAAAGAGCTACTTACTTACCGAAAGCAGATCGGTGCGGAAAAACAACTTTTGTATTCGAGGTAAAACGGCATTTTTTAGCATGCTCAGTTCCATGAACGAACAAATAGAGGGAAGTGACTTCAGACAAAGTTCCTGCAAAAAGAAGAAAATTGGTGACAAATAAAGGATTACCTTAGTAAATTTTAAAACAATATATCACTCCGTAGAGAAGGTGGGTGACGATAATCCGCAGCTAACCGGCTAACTAACACACGACCGATCAAGACCTAATTGTGAGGAAACTTGAATGGAAATGACTGCACACTGTTTATATATATATATATATATATATATATATATATATATATATATATACCGATAGCGGCTGATGTCTTTGTTTAAATAACGGCACAAAATCGATCCAGATGACGAAGAACAGTGCACATGAAGTTATACATGGCAACATATATAAAACATTGGAATAAAGCTCACCTGGATCATTTTGTTATCTGTATCTAGAGCCGAATGAAGTATCGGGAGGACGTACAGACGGAATTCATTGGTAGGAAATTTCTCAGAAAGTACTCGCAAATTTTGTAGCAAGACTAACATGATCTGAATGGAACAAAATCGAATGAAGTAACTAGCAAACACGTTTGTATGCATACTAGAGTATCATGATTATCTATAGAGTAACAGTCTTTCTACTTGAATTTGATTGTAAATGTTTGGCTGCACAATAAGAGCCGGAAATCCCAGACAAGCACAAATGCGAATATTATTAGTAATAGCCGTTATATTAAGCTTAAAAAACGGTATATAGTCTGTGCCCAAACTGATGAGAGGTCAAAATGGTAATCCGAGCAGCAAAGCAAACTGTTCACTAGTAGTCAGGCACTGAAAATCCACAGAAGAACTTCAGTAGATGTGACCCTACTCACTCGGAACTTAGTTGTTTGTTTGTAGGACTTAAACGCCCTAACAGTTAAGGTTAGAAAAGAGTTTATAGATTAAGTCTCATCAACCCTTTTAGCTGAACCTAAGGCTTTTGGTTTCTTGTGCAGTTCTAGCATGGTAGTTAAATGTGATTCTCAAACGCTGACGTACTGCCACTGATGATGATGTAGCAAGACACATGCACAAAAATAATAAGCACTGAGTACCTCAAACTGCTGAATTAAAACTTGTAATATATAAGTAACTAAAAAGGGGGAGGAAAAAGTAGATAGTTATCGACGAAACTTTTGAATGAAAACTACGATTACGAAAGATGATATAAGTAACATGAAAAGAACACGAAATGGCAAAAGTGCCGTCGATGATGGAACCACGTTTGATAATGGAACGTTTACCGCGTTCTCCGGGCCACTGAACATGAAAACCAACAACCCCAGCTACGGGATCTACTATATCCTCAATAGTTTCACAATCGATCAATTGCAAAAACTGATTGTAGCCGATAACACCACCGTTGTTTATCCGCCTGTTTCATGGAAATACACTTTAAATGCACCTGATTGTCATACAATACCGTGTTGTGTCAGGATAGTAGTCAAAACTATAAGACTACTTGGGGTATTAGACTGTATGAAGTTACTTGTAAAACGCTTTCCGGTTGTTATTGACTTTCACATAAAGATCTACAGGTTCATGTCAACAGTATTCCATTTCATCATGTAATATTGCAAAGAAAGCCTCGAGAAAGCACCTGTAAAGGAAATTCCTACAATTAACCCGATGATCACAAACAGAGAAAACTTTTCTTGACTAAATGGCAGAATAGTAGTTTGTACGAAATAATCTGGTACTTTCAAGCGGAAAGTGAATTGTAACCGACACGCCAGAATTAAAACGTTCGCGAAAAAATGGAAGCAAACACAAGCCTTAAGAAGGTAGTCGAACCATTATTCAACGTTATGAAGATGTGAATCTTGTGAAGATGCTGGCCCAATAAAGGAACCGGAAAGTTGAGAGTTATAAACCTTAAACTACATGGTCTGGTGTCAACGTTATCAATAGTTTTGAAAGAAGTCTGAGGCAAAACGTTGGTTCACGAATTGCCCACTTGGTAACCTCATGAAACGTGTCTCGGAGGGAAAATTGTGGCCACACTGTTTAGTACGTTTACCCAGTCACGAGAAGAAAGTTCCCTAAATTACTGAATTTTCACTTGGAGTTGACGAATTTACGTTAAGAAATTCTACACACATAACCAACGAACCGTGTACAACCAAATGGTGATTAGTAGTGTGATCAGACTGTATAATTTGCCTTTTAGGAACGGGATTCAGCTTCGGTGTCACCAGCGACCATAAGAGAGAAACAGTTGGATCGACAGTAATCTAGAAGTGAGCTCAAGTGTATAACGCTGTTAGAACCGTAGACTCGCGTCTCCGACACAAAGCACACATTAAGCTCCAAACTTGAGAGAGTACTTACCAGAGCAGCTCGCTGACTGACTTGTCAGAGAGTGCAGATACTGAAGGAGCCAATGTTAGTTGACTGTCTTGGCTTCAAAAAACAATTATCACATGAGGGCATCAAACTTGGTGGGGTGAAGTGGAAACAGAAAATTGTGGTGGTTGAATGATGTCAATCTCGGGAGGACAATAACTCCTGATACTTCCCAGTCGTTTATGCTACGGAAAGGGGGCCCCCATCCTGAGAGTCTGACTCAAAAGCCTGACCTGATAGACAACAGGATACAGGGTTTTCTTCGGGAACCATACCAGGAGCCGGTATTTCGAGTCTGACCCACTTGGCAGTGAAGGGCTTGCTAGCCCGAGGGCGTTGATGTTTGAATCTGAGTACTGCTGCGCGCACTGGATGTGTTCGAGGCAACATCAGGCTTTTGGATTATACCGGATGTTGTCCGACCATACTAGATAATACGCCGGCAATCACTGTCAACCGTTGGACGATCGAAATACTGTTCTGTTTGAAGGTGCCTTTTTCAACCTCCTTCCTGTTTCGGAGGACAGCAGTACCGTAACTATACAAATAATCCTACTGTACACTCATTAGACTGTGCCTCACTACCTAAGCACTCCTACGCGGTCAGTAATGAACCGAACTGCTTTTTGTCTGACTGCTCTCCTTTGGCTTGTCTGAGAAGGTTGCACCAGGAAGGACCGTAGTCTTAGTCAGCACACTCCTCTGGATTGATGCAGTGTATTAGCCTGACCACCATATCAAGATAACAGAATAGTCAGGACCTGATATATTTTTCTGACAGTGTCAGTTAACCACGAAGTATCTTAATCCCGGTCTAGGAGTAAGTTCTGTGCCAGTCGATGTCAAATAAGGTAGGCCGACTTCTTATAGTAAAAACAAGTCAAGATATCACATATAATTCTTAAGAAGGATTAACAACAAATCATTAGATAGACATGAACAAACCCAAATGGAAATGGTTATTTGTTCCAGAAATCACGCGTCTTTTTCTCCTTCTTTTTGTCAAGCAGATGGTCCCAGAACAGACCAACTAATTCAACTTGTCATCTTCTAGACAGCCAAAATCGGATAAACAGGAAACGTTGGGTTTGAGTGTAAAAAAAGGGCGACGTGATGGAATAAACAAAGGTTAGAACTGACCTGCACCGGCTCTTTCAATGACATTACAGGGAGGAGACGAGGAAGCATGTGCTGAACGAACTCTTCTTGAGTCACCATATCCATAATTTGCAGCACAGCTGGTAAAATGAAGGGGACCATGTGTGGATTGGAAAAATCTTCAGTGATTTGTGGAAAGACGCGAAAAAGGCACAGTCGCTGTAACAGAAAAGTATACGGACGGAAAAATACTGGATGAAAGCAAAATAGATAATTAACCAGTGATGAACAAAGGTAAAAGTTAGCTATTTAGTTCAGACAGACCAGCTGCTCGAAATGAGCATGTTGCAAAATGGCTGAAAACACCACTAGAATTGTCAGCCACCTGTGTAAAAAGGCTGATGGACTACTCACGTAACTTATTACAAAACGCAAAGGTGCATTTCATGTGCACCTTCAGGGCACCTGGATGCGCATCTTCAAATCTGCTGAGGCATCCGCTAGTAGACACCACAACGCCTCTAGGTTTTACAGAAACATTTGGTGCCGATGCTGCAGGAACAGAAATAGGGATTATTAATTATTTATCATCTCCGATTGGTTTCGATGGAATTTTCAGTTGTACTCGCTTGTTTAATTCCTTAAGTGATGACTTCCGCATTGTGAATCTCCGTGTAAATTTTTAGAGTTAGCTACACGTTTACCTGTGATCAGAACGTATGAGAAGGTTACTAGAAGGAGCATCGCATAAAACAGAGCAGTGAGCTGCCTCGATGGACAATAATGTAACTAAACGTTCAACAGACAGTGTGACAAATGTGACGAGTGCTACCAATGAGCCAAGCCCATTAAGGAGCACCCGGATCAATGCACTAGAGCTGACAAGACTCCCAAAGTAAATGAACTACTCAACCGTCTCTCACTTATCACTAACAAGAGCCAGTGCAAGTGTGGGATGCTGCCAGTTTTATAGCAACATTGCATCTTTCCGGAAAAGACAAACTGATGAGTTGAAATTTCTGATCTGTTGAGGATGTTTTGAGCTGTTTGCTTAGGGTAATGTCATAATCATGTATTCTTAGCCGACAGAGGTGTTCTGCAACGTCTCGTTCAAGGATAAATAAAGTATAAAAAACTCCGTTATATCCCACTCGAAATACGAAAGGTCACCGATAAATCATCAGAAACTTTAACTTAACCTGAGATGCGATAGCTAACATAGTGACCTGAAACTTTCGGTTGAAGTTTATTTGTTTAGTGAAATGTGCAGTGATGAATTCGTCGAAGTATGCCTGGTTTGTTTGTAAAAAGTCAGTGGTGGACATTCTTTTCCTTTGGCTGCGTGCACGGCACAATTACGATACATTTTGTACAGTGACTGCAGACAGTTAACATAATCCTCAAGTTTCACCTTATCTATACGTACAATTAGTCATTCACTATAAGTTTCTTGACCTGGTAAAGTTCAACACGTTAGCATTTTTATCCGGCACTGATTGTTACAGTGAGCTTCCCCTGTTGGCTGGTGACTATTTTGCAAGGTTGTTTTCAGTTGCTTCATTTTGAACACTTCCGATGTTGGCTAATTCACAATCTTTGTGAAAAATGATTTTTATCACAACTCCTGTCAATACTGTCGCGCAAATTCCAATTGGTTCTATCGGCTTTTCTGAGAGTATTGGAGGCAAACAATAGTTTTGTTGGTCTGACTGTTTGAATAGATGTTAATAGAATTATCGATTACATATAACTGAGAAAATGACTTAGCGCACTTTCTCGTTGGACAGTCTCAAACAACAGTTCCACCAACTGAATCAAAAGCCCCTGGTAGTTAACAGTTACTTATGCTCAATAGGAGTAGCCGTGTTCCGGTACCATCGGGGTTCACAACAAATTTACTTGTTATTCTTGGTAACGGGGAGAACGATAGTCAAATCCCGAGCATTTGGAGCAGTCTCATCAATCTGAAGTCTTCGGAGTAATGTTGTCAGTTTACCAACTAGAGCTGAATCTCTATAACTGAAGACGGTCGAAAAGAGCTCATCTAGGTCGGTAACCTGATTTCGTGAGACTTTAGGTTCAATTGGTGGGTACAAGGAGCCGCCAGATTGTCAGACGGAGTAGACAATTGCAATAGTGTTTAGCTGAACAGCTGTTCAAAGTGCTTGGCCCAGCTTCCTAGATGTCGTTGTATATTCTGAATAGGCTCTCCATCTACTTCACGAATTGTTTGATTCGTGTCTGCCGTTTTGCTGTCTGTAGTTCAGTTGAGACAGAAAACCCTCCTGGGATTCTCATTTGCAACAATTCGTTCTACCTCGATGGTGCGGTGTGTATTCGTCAGGTCTCAGATTGTGGAGGACGAAAAAGGAGCACGCTATGCATTTCTCTCACCCTCGCATAAATTAAACATCGCTAAGGCAACTTCGAACTACCATCCATTACTTGCCAGAAGACAACATTTTACGCTAGACACGATGATAACGAAACAAACACATTGTTGGCATAAATGAAACTCAAAGATATGGCTGAATTTTACCCCATCCACGTAGAGCTAGGTATGCTGCCTGTCGAAAGAAGCAACTATGCGCAACGAAATAAGTTCCAGCACAGAACTACAAAAGTTACCGGCAGCGCAAATGATAAGTGTCTAATTGGGAGGAGTCATATAAGTAATCCAAATGAAAAACCCCGGAGCATTTACCAACACTCAGCAAATCGATCAGCACTAGATCAAAGCAAGAAAATAGGAAGCAACCAGTACGTCCCGTTCAGTAAATGTAAAGAAAGCTTACGGATCGGAATGAACTAGATATTACCCTAATACCGCGCAACATATTCATAGTCCGGGTTAGGTGCCGCAAATTGGTCATGTCATACTTTACGGACAGTCGTGACCATTGTTTACCACTTAGGCTTATGCAACCGAATCTGCATTGTTAGAGTGGGCATAACGATGTTACCACCAGTTTGTCCCTACATGCACAGAGGTACGAACGAATCTGACGTGGATTCAGTGTAGTGGAACCATGATAAAGGCTAACAGACTCATTCATAACGAGTTAGATTATGAAACCCAGCGCTGCTTCATATCATGTATCAGTTATCTCGTACTGTTTAGCTTACGGGTGGGTTAAATCATAAAACGATGGAAATCAGTAGGATGTATACTATTAAAATTTATTTCACTGCCAACACCATGAAACTTACTCGGGGCAATGTATGGATTGCGGAGGGCAACGATTTGTAGAACTGTGAACGAGCCAAATTGTCCAGCTGGTACATGTTATCAATGCTTCTCAAGACAGACATGGAAGCGTCCTCAAAGTAAGGGGTCTGAAAAAGAGCCACATTTCCGAGTCAACAAAACAAATAAAGATCCGCCTGTACGTGAAAAAAGAGTAAAATGCAAGGACGCTCGTGACATTGTTTAACGTAATAGGCAAAAGCAGAAAATTGGGTAGATGATCGCGTGCTCGGCTACCTAATCAGGAAGAATCAGAACAGAGATCCGAGCTGCACTAAACAATCTCAATGTGTTAGAGAAACAACACCGTTATCCTAGAAGAACGACGACATTTACGATTAATTGGGCGACAAGCGTTTCTGAGTTTTGATTGATCTGTTCGTTGTTATGTTCTACCATCTAGCCTCAAGCAACTCAGTTGTTTAAATCCGACACGCCAACTCTTACAAACAAATTCGATTCAGCAGGTGATTGCCGTTTTTGACTGGTTGGCACCGATCGACTGCAATCTCGCTTGCAGCGGCTCGTGCATGAGCTCTGAGTGGCTGAACTATCTCCAAACTGGAAGCCGCTCCAGTCCAATCTCATAAGAGAGAGTGGGAGATAACCATTGTGACATACAAGCGTAGGATTCACACCGACATCTGATTGTACACATAGACAGGTAGAAATCGAACACCGCCCAGTTGAGTGCAAGTTAAGCATTCGAATCAAGTTTTCGAGAGCCAAATTGGAAAAGTATCCCTCGACCAGTGTTTCACTCTTGTTTAATTTAATCGGTAGTACGTATCTTAGTCTGAATAGTGATTTGTACTTTTGCTCTAGTGAACGTTAGGAGAGCGAGTTGATCACTACATCAATATTCTCACACTGAGTATGGCTGAATCATTATGAACGCACATTTAGTCATAAACCTGTATGAATACCCAGTCAATTGGAGACCGGAACAGGTGTTAGTACTCTTATTTATTCCAAACGATAACTCCATGATCACTAGTTCTCGAAAGAGTTGAAACAACTTATCCACTTGAGGTCACTGAATGATTTGAACGAATTGAAAGTAGAGGGTGTTGATTAACATCGTTCACATTTGATGGTTGCTTGAACAGTCAGATACATCTTTTGCTTAAGATATGTCGAAGGAGAGCACTAAAATCAGGTTTCGCCAATCTGTTAATTCTGGGCCGGAATTTTTACCCTGGCCCTCTTCATTAGCATCCAATTTGTAATAAACAAAATCCACAAACCCCACCGGAAAAAGGTGCATAGTTTCTCAGACAGCGCAAGAAAAAACAAGCACGCAGGCACACGTAATGTATAAACCTCCACACTAAATCAAAATCGATTTCGATTACACCACTCCTGAAGAAGGCCACCCGAGGTGACTGAAACGTTGAGTATTATAACCTGCTCGTAACGTTGTGTTATTTTCAATCCATTTGTTGGTGACATGTAAAACACGACGCCCAACTTGTGTGACATCATTCGAACTAGATTTGGTGGAGATATCTCACAACTAAATAGGTTTGATCATCTTCGTCACTGTTTTTTAGTGGACATCTAAGTGAGTAAGTTAATGACATTGACGGGTAGCCGAATTTTCGGTCGCAACCGAGTGAGCACTGTCCAAATTTCATGTCAGCTTTCGAAACAAAATAAATGTTTGTTCACCTGGCCAAACTCAAACAAAAGCACCAGGTTGCGGTTTCATTCTCAGACACTATAATCGTCACTAACACTTTAAGTTGTTTGAATATAACAGTGAGAAGACGTAAACCACATGATGCTCTTCGGGAAAACGTTTCGAACATTCCGATCATGCATAGGCGTGTAACTAATTTTAAACATCGAGATGAAATCTTCAAAGGCAGAATTAGACAGACGTACACGAAAACATGAGAATAACAAATATTAAGGTAAAATGAGGAATCAGCAAAAGCTGTTTTTAAACACAGCAGATGAGTGCAACGTTTAGTAGCCGAAACCTCCGCAAACCGGAGGATGATACCGGCTGTTTCGATGTTAGAAAGTAGTTAAAAGTCCACGCTTGATTAGAACAGAGAAAGTGTTATCTGCAGAATACCACATGAGTTGCTTCCTATAATTGTCTTATAAAAGCAACACATCAGTTATTGGTGCCGACGACAGTGGGCAACAAATAAGAAAGAGGCATGGGCTGGGATCATCAGAACGCGAACAGTTAGTAGCAAGCTTGTAAACAGGCAACCAAGTCACAAATGAGAGTAACAGGACATATACAAAAAATTCCAATGAGCCGCTTGCTGCCCTGAATTACCACGAACACAAAATCCAACTATAATCACTTGCGAGCAATCATTAGATTACCTGAACGTCTCAAGAGAAAATATAACAGTTATTCAGTTACCTCTAACTGATAGCCTCGAGACCAAGACTTCCGAGCAAGTTGAACTTATTGAGCAAAGTTCCGATTATTGATGGTAGCTCAATACAACGATCAATCACTCTACATCAAAGACTGATAACGTGAAGAACAACCGCCATGACTACAAGATAGACGTGATCACAAGTTAGACACTGGTGTACACAGTGAACAAAACAAGCCTAACTGCCAAGTGATCACGAAGATCGATGAACAACACTAAAATTGATACAAACCGAAACATTTTACAAACTATCGATAAGCAATGTTTTTGGTAGTAATCGATTTTTAAACAGGCCCAACCAATGTTGCGAGATTCGCATGAGGGAAGAATACGATAGACGCTATATATATATATATATATAGTATTAGTAGTAGTAGTAGTGGTCGACGCGCTGAACCACCTCCTCGTGGTGCCGACTGGGCGGTCTCGGTGCTAACTTTGACTGGCTAAGAGTTCAGCCACTCTGCCTGGTTTTAATCGTACTGGTTACACTCGATCAAGACAATGAAATTACCGCCAGCACCTCCGTGCAGGCAAACACCAGTGCACAGGATAGGCGAGCGGAGTATACCTGTTCAGAATGTGGCCAGATTTGCAAATGGAATGCTGGCTTGTCGGCGCAGACTCGTCTGCATCGCCGCAGGAATGGTTCAGAGCAGGTAGTGGATACCCAGCCTGCCATAATCTTTGACTGTCCTAACTGTGACTGCAACTTTCCCATTAAAATCGGTCCCAGTCAACATAGAAGGCATGCACATCCCGTCGAACGCAACCATGAGAAGCCCATGTCCATGAAAACCGCCGGATCCGATTGGTCTCAACAAGAATCGGCTTCTCATACCAGATGTGCTGATGCACTGGCTCCGTCGTGTCCTACTCGGCGCGAACTTCATCATCGGTTCCTGTCACATTTCCCAGGTCGTTCTTCATAGAGCATTCGGACTCGTCTGTATGCGCTGAATTGGCAGAAGAATACTGTCCCCGCTGCAATCTAACCACTGTCTCACAGACTAACACGACATCGGACATTGGGTCCCAAGCTGCTGATCACTCTGAGTGGTTTTCCTGTTTGATCCAAACAGCGATTACCCAACTGGAGTCCAATAGCGAGGCTTTCCTACACAGTGATGAACTACTAGCTATTGCCCGCGGTCTTCAGGCAGGTATTTTTTACAGTGGTACAAGCTAAATCGCTGCTGAACATGCATGCGTCATTAGCTTTTCCGTACACCTGGCAACTTGTCACTCGACGACGTAGTCGTGTTAACGTGCGAACGAAACTCGAAACAGATACGGAAGGCTAATTACGCAGCAATCCAAACGCTGTACCACCAGCGTAAGAAAGACACTACGTTTGCAGTTTCTTCTGGCAACTGGAGAACTGCCTATAAGATGAACCGTGGCCTTCCAGATAATTCCAACGAATACTGGTCCGAGGTACTATCTGTTCATCCGCACGTTGATGAGCGATCATCTCGCACAATTCTACCTCCGGAATGGTCATTGGTCGATCCGATCACTGGAGAAGTATCACGCAACTTGAAGCACAGGGGAAACACCGCTCCAGGTTTGGACAAACTGCTGCCCAAACAATCGGAACGTATGAAAGCTGATACCTTGGCCGGATAATTCAACCTGTTCCTGCTAACCCAAGGTTGTCCAATCCACTTATGCCACTCTCGCATCACGCTTGCACCCAAAGTGAACAACCCTTCATCTCCTACTGAGCTCAGACCTATCGCCGTATCTTCAACGTTGATACGTTGTTTCCACAAGATATTGGCCGATCGTTGGAATTCGCGCTTGTAACTGCCCGCTCTCCAGTTTGCATTCCTACACCGTGATGGTTGCCTTGAGGCGACCTCCCTGTTTCATGCACTGCTTCGGAACTCATGTTCCACGTCTTCCAGTCTGTGTGCGACTTTTGTCGACGTGTCCAAAGCGTTTGATTCTATCTCACAAGATTCGATTATCAGATCGGCCCGAGCCTTCGATGCTACTCCACCACTAACGCACTACATTGCGGAATCCTACATGAACGCTTCCGCCACGCTCAATGGCTCCGTTCTCCGGTCCCAGCGTGGTGTTCGCCAGGGTGACCCACTGTCCCCGCTACTATTCATCATGGCAATATATGAGGTGTCGGCCTTATCTCGACCGGAGCTTGGCTACCAGTTCCACGACACACTGGTTAGCAGTTTAGCTTACGCCGACGATCTGATCCTTCTAGCTGAGAATCCTACGCGACTCTTTGAGAAGCCTGCAGCCGCCGCTAGTTTCCTGGAACTATCCGGACTGAAGATCAACACACAGAAAACTAAACTCATGGTCATCCGTGGTGACCACAAACACAATGTAACTACCATCTCCGATGAATCTATCCATTTCGACCCGGATATGATCCATTGACTAAGCGCCTCCGACACGATGACCTATCTAGGTATCCCGTTCACCTGGAAGGGTAAAGTATTCACTAATCACCGTCAGCAACTTCGTACGATGCTGGATGAAACTACCAAAGCGCCCTTGAAGCCAGACTAACGTCTTGTACTCCTGAGACAGCATCTGATCCCGAAGATGAATCACTCGTTTGTGCTGAGCCCAGCCCACCGTAACACGCTCAAAGCTATGGATTGTACGATTCGCCAGTTTGTTCGGAAGTGGCTTCGCCCTCCTAAAGACACACCAACCAGCTACATCCATATTCCAATTCGTTTGGGCGGTTTGGGCATCCCAAGTTTGCCTACCACTATCCCCAGCTCGCGCAAATCTCGAGTGGAGAGATTTCTCTCCAGTCAATGTCCAGTTCTGCGGAACGTGGTCAAAGATAATTCGTTTGGTCCTATCTTGAGGGAAATGAACATTCCAGTGTAGTGGTGACAGACAAAGAGGAAGCCCATGTGGCATGGATGGATAAACTCTACCAATCGCTTGACGGCCGTGGTCTTCGGGAAGTGCCATGCTCTCCACTCTCGAATCGTTGGCTGTTTGACCCAGATCGTATCTTCCCCAGAATCTTTATTTGCGCCATCGAGCTCAGATGTAGTCTGTTGCGGACTAAGGTGCGAAATTCACGAGGTGGCCGAAGTGAGCACTCAGTTCTCTGCCGTAGAAACTGCGGTCAACCGGAAAGCCTTGCTCATATTCTACAGTCATGCTGGATCACCCATGACGTGCGTTGTGCCCGACACAACCTGGCGAAACGACTGCGCAACTTGGGTGCTTACAGTCTTCGAGGAGTTGCGAGTACCAACGGCGAGCTCGTTCATCAAACTCGATGTGATTGTAGTTCGTGACGACGCTGATGTGGTGCTTGATGTCAGTATTGTAGATGGTTACCGGAGCCAATTTGCCCGGACAGACAAGATTGTGAAGTACGGGACCGACTCTTATAATGCCGCTATTCAATCGGTCCTCCATACTTTGGGCTGTGATGTGAATT
>JTDE01002924.1:0-31844 GCA_014338405.1 Paragonimus skrjabini miyazakii | reverse complement strand
AAAACTGTTCAGTATATACGCCATATATAACTTTTCATTAACGCCTGCTATTCTTGTGGGAGGACTTGTCAACTGTTCAATGTTACTAACCATGCAACGTCTCACATTTGACAGACAGCTTGTTTTCATTCACTTTTTTTTTATATATCTGTTGCTTATTTTGGTGTCACCGTTTGTTCTTCCTTTGAACGAAGCTATGTATATTGCTCTTCAAAGTAAACGATATGTAACTTCGAGTACATCCACTGCGCGGAGCAGTGCTTAGAATCAGACATCAATGTCTTTTTCAATATACTCTCGGGTTAGGCAAGCCCCCCACTGTCAAATGAGTCAGACTCTTGAATCATTGGCTCCGGATAAGATCCCCCAAGAAAATCTTGTATCCTGTTGTCTCACAGGTCAGACTTTCGAGTCAGAGACTCGGGGTGGGGTCTCTCAAGTAAACTCTCTTCCACGGCATAAACGACCGAGAAGTATCAGAAGTTATCGTTCTCCCACAACGAAATTACTAACCTAACACGATTTACTCCTACTGTTTCACCTCCCATTTCTTCTGCCTTCTATGTGCTTTCGGGCGATAACTGTTTCTGAAGCCAAGACAAATGGTAAACATTGGCGCCTTCAATATCTGCACTCTCCGACAAGTCGGTCGGCAAGCTGCTTTGGCTAGTACTCTCTCAAGTCTGGGTATTGATGTGTGCTGTGTGTCGGAGACGCGAGTCTACGATTCTGGCACCGTTGTCCACTTGAGCTCTGGTGACGCCGCTGAATCTCGCGGTCAACCTGGAGTGGGAATCGCACTGAGTTCCAGAGCAGAACAATGTTTGCTCGATTGGATCCCAGTGAACAGTCACTTATGCGCCGTCAGACTCAACACGGTGGTTAACGTCTGTCGGCGTAAATCAGAAAGACGTTGTGTATTCATTATATCGGCGTACGCTCCAACGGACACCTGTTCGGATGTTACCAAGGATACGTTCTATGACGCTCTCGTTGACCCTCTGAAGCAAACTAAACACTCAGACATCGTCATACTTGCTGGTGATTTTAATGCTCAACATGGTCGTCTTTCTCCGGATGAGAAGCGGCTGGGAGGTATGTTTGGTGTCCGGGCACAACGCAACGGCAATGGCGAAAGACTGCTGCAGCTGTGCACCACCCACGGTCTCTATATTTCGAGTGCCACATTCTAACACAGGAAGAAGCATTGTGTTACATACAGACCTCTTTGTGCGTCTCAGCCGTGGACCCAACTCAATTACATTGCAGTCAGTTACAAGTGTCCCCATAACGTTAAAGTCTGTCGTACATTTTGGAGCAACCACCTGAATTCGGACCATTCTGCTGTGCGTGTTCGTTTTGTTTTGTAGTTTGCCCAGAAGTCATACATTTGTAAATGCAAGAAACCTAAATGGCATCCGGGCTGGGAGAGTGTAAAGAACGTTTACCAGGAAGCATTTGTGAACAAACTGCCCAGTTCGAGTCGTATGGGAGAACCTAACGAACACTGGGAGCAAATCGTCGCAGCTATGAAAACATGCTGTGTTCACAGAGATGTGTACAGTTGCGACAGAAATGGGTCTTTGTCAAGTCGTAAAACCTCATGAACAAGTGTCGCTTCTTTCGACTTGGTTTTGAATACGACGACGACCGTCGACAACTCAAACACAAACTGACCAAAAGCTTGCGCAAACACCGTGAGCAACAATTGGTCGAACAGCCAAAAGAGGTGGACGGAGCTTTTTTATTATCTTGGAACAGTAGAAAGCCTTTTCCGTGGTCCGTGATTGTACTGGTCGTCGAGTCGGTGTAAGTGAGACGACGTGTGAAAAAAGTGATCCACTAATTACCAGTCAATCGCGCCGATTTGACAGGTGGGCTGAACATTTTGAAGAGCAGTTCAGCTGGCCTCAACGAGACGATGTACACGATGGGACCCGAAAGCGTCCCAGATGGTCCTTCTTCGGGAACAGAAGTGTTTCTGGAGTTTAAGTTATTGAGGCGTAACAACGCTCCCAGTCCAGACCTCCTCTCTCCTTCTTTTTTGAAGAACAGTGTTTGTAGGTTGATACCAGAACTGACGAAACTCTTCCAGACGCTTTGGGAACCTGACGAGGCACCTCGAAATTGGTGCGAATCAATAGTGATTCCCGTTTCCAAAAAGGAGGCCAGAAATCTATGTGACAACCACAGAGGCATCAATTTGGTGTCTATTGCGCCCAAGTTACTCACTGGCCTCATTTTGCGTCGGCTCACTAAGCCCACAGAAAGCCAGATACGCGAAGAACAGACGGGATTCCGATCCGGTCTAGGATGCATTGACAACAGATTTACTTTGCGACAGATCTTGGAACATCGGCACAGTTACTGACAGCTGACAGTCGTGGTCTTTTGGACCAAAAGGCTGTTTTCGATTCAGTTGCTCGTAACGTTCTATGGAACTGTCTTCTTCGCACGGGAGTTCTAGAGAACTACGTTAATCTCTTGGGATCACCGTGTGGTCAGTGTGCAAGCAGGATGTAAGTTTATGGACAACTGTCTCGGGTGATCATCACTTCTAGTAGTGTTCGTCAAGGGTATCCAATATCCTCCTTCTTGTTCAATTTTGTCATGGACGACATTCTGGAGGATGCGCTCGAGGAGTCCAGTGAACTTGGTGTTGAGCTTTTTCCTGGCCCTCGGTTGACCAGTCTGGAGTATGCGGACGACGTTGTCCTACTTAGCCCCTCTGCCGAAGACATGCAGACCATGATGAACAAGGTGACTGACCGGGCTGGTCTGTATGGAATGCTCTTAGCACCTTCAGTGCAAAGTGTTGCTTTAAGACTGGGGCACTTCAACTCCTACTTTCTTCATTGAAGGTAATCCGCTTTAGATTATGAACAGTTTCAAATACTTGGGTAGCAGTATCTCGTCAGTTTGCAATATTGCTGATGAGATATCAACGTTGCCTTTGGAAAATGGTGTCATCTGTAGCGTCGGAAAGACGTTAGGTTGTCGGTGATAGAAAGAGTATATAATGCTTGTGTACGTTCTGTTTTGCGCTGTGTTTAGGAAACGTGACCTATTCGGAAGGAAGATATCAACAGGCTTGCTGTATTTGACCATCGTTGTCTCCACCAAATAGCCCACCTTGAATAGACTGATCACGTGAGCAGTGCGGCAGTTCGCCGGCGCGTACTCCGCGACGCTTGGGATGCGCGATCAGTTGGTCGACTACTCACGTTGCACAGCCTGCGATGGTTGGGTCACGTACTCCGTATGTCATCTAATCGTTTACCGTACCGGGCATTATATACTGAAACCATCAACAGTTGGGTGAAACCACATGTTGATTATGCAACAACGTGGTGACGAAATATGAAGACCCTGACTGTTCGATTGAGCAAAGTGGGTAGGTGTCGTCTGCCTGGCTGGGATCCTCGTGATCACTCCAACCGCTGGTTAGAGACGCTATCCGAGATGACGGTGTGTCGCAGTCAATGGCGTACCCGTATCCACACCATTTCCAGTTTTTCCGTTTAGTCTTCTTTTATTAATTTTCAACCTTCTTAGTAGCGTTTTCTTCTAGGATATTCCACGTCACTGCTGAGTTGAGCCGCAGCTCGAGCCACAGTACCTTTTGGTCAGGCTCATGGCTGCTATAGTGATGATGATGAGCACAAGAAGAAACTGAAGTGTAGCCTACTTCTCGATACAGAGGCATGGTTAACCAGACAAGTTGATGAGATGGAATTAGCTTTTGCCTTAAAAAATACTATTAGGTGCGTTAAATTTGCCTGCATCAGTTTATCTATTAATTAGCCTACCAAAGCAGGTGGCATACTCGCTAATAATAGGCCTAGAAGATTGCTCCGTTGGGTGGACCAGTTTGAAGGCTAACTCGGTTAACCTCTTGCTTCTACCAGGTTGCTGCCGCATGGCCCTAGTATCACGATTTTGTCAGTAAACCGAGAACCACTACTGGAAATGAGGTTTGCGGTTGGATTTCGGCCTTGAAACTCATTAAGCCCGCTAGCCCATACGACCTCGTGCAGTTATTTTTCGAAAATAGTGGAGCATAAATGGAAGCCTTAATTCAGTCACTTCAGCTACCATGGGTGACCGAGAACGTCCGGGGTTCTGAGAGCATTCGATGGTAGTGACTATGTGCAAAAAGAAACTCATACCTTGAAAAATCACAGAAGTAGCTTATGGTTAGGGCTCTGACACCCACTAGACTCTGCTCGCGTTTCATTAATATGCGCCTCGCATGTCCGGACAAGCTAAGTTGAGTTTGAAAGCGTGATACGCAGCTAACATTTCTACGCTCTGGACAATTCCAGAGCGGTGTCACACATAGCACCGGCTATCGATCCCCGATTTTCCACACTAGAACGTCGTATTAAACTTAATTGATCGAGTTTGGTTTTAGCAGCCGTTGAAACATAGGCGTATGCTAAAAAAAGCGTGCTATTATAGTTCCAGTGTTTTATTCCCACACTTCAGGTCAAGTCAAAGTCTAAGAACTGTCTAACAAATTCATCTCGAAGACTGGTAACTTTCACCATCTCTGTTCAATTTTGTTATGGTCGAAATAATGGGAGACTGATTAAGGTACTCACAAATTACCAGCGCACATCTTCTGCCTTATGATGCTTCTATTAAATGTGGACAATAGAATGAAACATAACAAGCGAAAGTATAGAAAAAATAGAGTCATCACCATGCCAAGCTCATAGAAACGAGTGAACAATGCACCCCACCACATTACTCATATAATACGAAACTGTAAAAGGAAGTAGGTCAAGCGACAACAAATCACCGGAATTTTCACTCACTCGCGAGAACTGAAGTGCACTCGGGCGTAAAGCTGGATCAACAGAAAGCATCAATTTAACATACTCCTTCAAATTCTCAGGTAGTCGGGATATCTTGGTTGCGCAAATAGAGGTCATCTGAGTGACGGAAGACAAAGAGGAACATCAGACAAGATGTACTTTTAGCCTGAGCATACCGACACTTATTAGGAAAACTAGACGATGAAAACGATGGAGAATGAAGAGCATACGTAAACTAATGAGATGCTGTCGACTACAGGAAAACGTCACTGTCAATTGATACGTACAGGCCTGGCCGCACTTACAAGGATCAGCGTTGCGCGTCGATGATTGCGGGTGAGGTAGTGTACATCGGTACGACAAAATAAAAACACATTAAGTGCATAGAGTGAAGGTCGTTTTGTGAAACGGGTACCCAAGTGCTGTATCAGGAATATGACTGGTGTGCGAACGATCGATGGAACTATATAGTGTCAGGTTTAACTGGACGAGATATAGGGGCTGTATCAGGAAGCCACCGTTGAGAACCGTACAAGGCCGATAAAATGTAAACGTCCAATAAAAAAATCACATGACCCGTGGAGAAAGCCAACCATACTGACGTGCTGTGAACGGTGTGATCTTGTGGTGTGCGCAGTTGTGTGATTTATCCTTCACGATATGCCAATGCATGTGCAGATTTTCGTTTGCCTGTCTGATAGAAGATTGTGCCTAAGAAGGCCTACACGTGTATTCATTGGCGTTCCACAATTCGGTCCGGCCATGCAACTGTACACGCTTGAGACAATAAAGATCTAGTATTTTGTCCTACTGTTCAACAAACTACCGTTACGTTGTTGACCGTAAACGAGCTCACTATTCCTGATACAATCGAGAGTGTATTAGCCACTGAATGAACAACAGACATCGACGTTGATGGAAAGCTTGGGGAAACTGTTGAACATAGTAAATAGGTAGATGGAGAAATCAGTCGGCCTAATGCAGCGACAGATGGGAATGGCTACAAACACTATCTAAACGGGATGCTCATATACGTTTATATGTGGATATGAGAATATCAAGGAAGGGAACCAACAATGATTTCGCCTAATCTACCTGGTTTCCTTAATCACACTCAAATGTGATTGCCTTTAAACTTAAATGGTGGAATTCGTGGAGCTGGGGGTAAAACTAACGTGACATCTGACGGGATTACAAAATGAAAGACTTTTTATCACTCATTTGTTGGATACTAAATATAACGCCCACCTGAAAAATAGTTAAGTACCGCCTGTTCAATTGAGCGCGATTAAATGTGTGGTAGATTAAAAGTTGTGCACAGAATGTGCATGTCTTCGGTTGGAAGCGTTTTCCAGATAAATCCAATATATACTGATAAAGTCTTTTGGTTTCGCCGCTCCAGTCACGAAACTAATGACCACTGAACTTTACTTCTGTTTCAACGCATGTTAAGCACACTTTTTTTTATATTAAAATGGGCAACAGTACACCACCTCAGTTTGTGTTTTCTTATATTTTTTTTCACACGAGGACCACTTTGATTTTTAATTGCCCATTTGTGTATGCCAGTCGTAAAGTGCACTGTTCTCAGCAAAGTCAGTTGCCGGTTGTTAGTTCCGCTTAAGGAATAAACTTATGCTATGGGCTTGCAAAAGTCAGACCAAAGGGTGTTAAGTGTGAGAATGAAAGTGTTACAACTTGAAGTGCCACCGAATTAGATCCTAGAGATGCCCGACCAATGGTGAACATCAGCATCGTGGCAGATGTCAATTAAATATCCACTAACTTGATGAAGTTCGTGAAAGTTCGACGAACCTCAGTATTCAATTACTTGTCCTAAACGTACTGGTAATTTGTTAAAGTTTCAACCGAACACGTGTACTTGTAGTCGACTTAATCCGCCAACCAACGCCATGTTCTATGATTACATATGAATTATCAGAGTAGAAAACAACTTTAACAAGGCGGAACGGCGAGGCTGAGTTAACAATTTCCACCGCCTACGTTAAACACCGGTGGGTGCTAATACGAAATTCGGCTGGATGAATAAAAACTTGACGATATTGTTGATTGGTTTGCATGAGATCATTCGACTGTACAGTCAGCCAATACCGGCTCAGCTGTACTATAGATGGTGGCCAAATCCGAGGGACACTTATAAATGTCACAGAAACCTGAAATATACGATTGACTCGCTAAAGGTATCATAAAATATCAGAACAATCCAAGCTGAGTACATATAAACAATGTATTCTGAACCCTGACAATGCACTGTCTATGTGTCCTGTTGAATACATTCAGCAGATACCACCGAAAGACGAGTGAATCAAAATTAGCGCAATCTTCTACAGTGCACACAGTGCTATGATAAATGGACGTCTTAACATTTAGGCGCATTTCGAGATAATGGTGAGATCTAGTTTCGTCACAACATAAACTTTCAATGAATTCCACCATCGTGCTCCATTTGAGCAAAACGTAACAAGGGTCTGATAGACAACTGTCTCAGACGGCTCTACATAACTGGTATCCGGCAAAATTGTAACGCAGTTAAACCCAGTCTCAGTGTCGCTCGATTTTGAGGAAAAAACTTGACACAACGGTTATTCTGACAAGAAGTGTTCGGTCACGTCTTCTCAACTTCAGATATTTATGATCAATAACAGAACGTAAACACGCCTCCAAATAAGCATACAACACATGCAGTACCTTCAATGTAGTTCAAGGCTTTAGATGATTTGTTCAGGGTGTAGATGACATGTTAAAATTCTTCATCTACTCGGGGTTTATTAGTAGCATAACCAAGCAGGTGAAAAATGACCGAAAGGCAGCATAGCAAAATTCCCTTGCTTCAAGCCTTTGGAAATACACCGTACGGACATGGCCTATTGCGTGGTAGAAGCGTCGACACAGCACACGGGAAACCATTTTCGTATTATATGAATTTTACAAACGCCCTGAGAATATTACATATTGAGACAACCTGTGCCGTATCGGAAACGGGTAACCCTCTCCAATAACATCACCCAGTATTTCTGACTAAGGAAACTAGCAGGTGAGGTCGCACATAATGTTAAACGACATTCAAAGTTGTGGCCTCAAATTACGTGAATGCCAAGAATGTGCACTCAGCCACAAAATTTAATATACAGACGCGGATGCTATAGCTACACGCAAATAAAACAGGAGATGAGTTCGGTGTTGTGAAATATATTCTGTTCCGCATATGACAACTATTTCTGCGGCACCAACGCACCACTCCCCCCCACAAATATCATGTTAATCTTTGAGCCGACGAGAGTACTTTAACGTTCTTTCATGCAATATGGGACAAAGGACAGGGGTATGTGTAGTCTGGGTCTATTTAAATCACTGCCAAAAGATGCTGTCAAAGTAACAGTTCACGAACGGATACAAGGTTGGTGTTATTTCACTCGAAGTATCAGAGATGTCCCCATTGTCGCGAAGTTAGCTTTAAGTATGATTTGCGCTGAAGTTATACTCATCTAAAAGTCGGCGCTAGCTGGCACCATCAGTGATCGCCTTTAACGTCACTTCAGAAGAAAAGGTACGTTTGCTGCGTACCTTGACGACTAGGCATACTGACACCTGACCGAGTGGCCATTGCCAAACAACCGCGTTGTTTCGTTACTGAGTTGACTCATCCAGTCAATCATATGCAATGTGAGTGAAATGTCTAGCCGATCCATCGTGCAATAGCGGAAAACGGAGTAACGTGTCGAACAATGAAGAATGAAAAACCGCCCGGTTGACGCGTTGTTTGCGTAATACTGTAACTGGTGGGGGCAGATAGCTACACCATTCTTGTTGTATGTGATCCACCTCGAAGCGGTGAAGCATTCAGCAATTCAAATTTGTCAATAATCTGTTTCTGATAGAACACGTAACCCAAAGCATTTTCATTACGTGCGTTTGGGCTTTGCGCGAAAGGTCTGTTGGCGGGGAAGTTGATTTACGTGTGAGTTACTTATCTGAGCACTACAAGAGTGGCATTATTAAAGAGGTTTGGCCTATTAACATTCAGTGGAGCATAACTCGGTGAAACAAACGGTGACTCTTTTATAATGATGTTAACGAATAAGAAAAAGGCTTGTATAAAAAGGCTACTGACTGGTAATGAATCCCAAATGATTGCGTATAACTTCTATTTGCAAACCAGAATGATTATTTGTGAGGCGTCATCGTCCACTCTCAATTATGAGAATTTTGAGTGGGTATGTTATGGAATAATCAAGCTGGTCACAACTAACCAATGAGAAAACCCGTCTACCGGTTTTCCTAGCAAGTTAATAGCTAGGGTCCACCGAAAACACAAGGTGTGAGAAAAAATCATTTAAAAACAATATCCATCAAACGAGTGGTTAGCTGACGTGCACCCACGGATGCTTACCGATAAGGTCGTACAGGAATTCAGACCAGACTTACGTCTTTTACAGCTTTTCTATAGGCTGAGTAGTCGTTTTGACGATCGACCACAGTTTGGCCTTGGTTGTACAGGCAACAGATGAGCAATCCGAGACTGAACATGTCACTGGCGGCAGTCACTTGACCCTACAAAAGAGTGTTTTCAAACAAACGGTTTGCCAGGGTAGACTTGTTGTAATGACAGAAGTCACCAAGATACTGAGACCAATGCATAAGGCAGGTATGGAGATATAAAAAAACGCGCTACCAGACGGCTGATAAGATAAATGGAGCGGTGTTTTACCAGAAACCAATCGCATGCTCTGGTTGCAGCAAACACTAAAGTGTAAAAACGATCGAGAAGGGCAAGTGAGGACCAAAAAACGGTTCTGGTAAATTTGAATGCGTGCAGTTAAGTCCAAATGCCGTCTAGTTGACATCTAAAAGCCGAAGACTATCAGAGAGTAAGAGAGGAGTAGCAGGCTTTACCGTATCCCATGGGGTTACGAGTGCAATCTTCAACAGGTGGGCCTGATCAATCCAAAAAACCCGGAGTACAACGAAGACTCGGGGCATCACTCTAATTTAAAAATTGGCGTAGCGATCACCCGCATTTAATTACTGATTCTAGATGGAGGAATAGGTTGCATGCAAAACATGATTCTGTTTCTTATCTTGCTGTTGCTTCAGCGATTGTATGGTTCGTATGGAATGACAATGATATTGGATAAAAGGGCACATTAACAGCAGAGTATCAATATATAATAAAAGAAGCCTCTAACTCGCATGGTTCGTTGAGTTACAATGCTAAGGGCAGTGATACATTTTCTGATTAGCGGTGTGACAAACGGTTTGTGACATGGTTTAATGTTGAGACTCAGCTCCTTATTTTATTCATGTTCGAAGTTTCACAGCTTGTCTAGTTCACACCATTACTATGTGCTGATGACACAAAAATATGGCGTACAGTGGATAATGTGACAGAAACCAAGACGTTGTGGAGTGATCTGGACGATTTAGACTGCTGAGCAACAGACAACCGGACACTATTCAACACGACTAGATGTGAAGTAATGCACCTCCTTTACTCTGACTACACTGGATACTGTCTTGAAGACGAAAAGCTAGGTACCATTATCCGTGAACAGGATCTAGGGCTTCAGTAAGTCTGCACTGTTAATCAAGAAGGCGAATTCAGTATTTAGGTTACAGGGTTGGATCGTTTTATTTAGATTGACTTCGATCGTGTTCAACTTACTAGTGCGTCCTATTCGTGAGACAAATATTCAGACGCATAGTCCGTGTCTTGTGAAATACATTGCTAATACTGGGGAAAGTTTTGAAGTGGATACATATATGTATCATTCGCCACCTTCTCAAAAAAGGCAGTGGGTGTAGGGACAAACTTTAATACACAGTCGGTATTCCGGAGAAGACTCAATCATGACACGCGGGATCTTCAGTCAACCTTCGTTGATTGTGAAATGTTTTTACCTAACCGCTAAAGTTGCGTTATTAAGTGAACCATTCAAATTGCAGAGAACACTTTCGGTGTCTTGGTGTGTCCAATCTGGGAAACTCATCAAAGTATACTGTAACAACGTGACCAGCAGAGGAATTCAAGTACAGACTTGATGCAGCAATTCGGGGTACCAGACCGAATTCTTAGACATCCTTGTCATAAGACTCACTGCGGCAGAGTGAAAATACGTTCAACTTCACAATGTTGCTGTGAGTTCGCTTTAATTTGCTGCATACAAGGAGGAGTTTGTAGTACGCCAAATAGGCTGTGGTTGGATTTCGCTTCTACCCATTTTCTCTAACTTTGTGTCGTTCACAACCTTATAAGCACTGAACTTCCGAAATTTAAAATATCAAACGACTTTTTTTCTTCCCAAACCATCCAAACTCGATTCACATGCACATGGGCATTTTCAACCTCCTCCAATCTAGAAATTTTTCACGAATCATAATAACAGTGGCGTCGCGTGAGACCGTCAGAGGAACGTGGATGACTTAGCAAGGTATACACACACCGTTGAATAAAAGCTGTGCAGGAGCAGTTAATATCTCTCAGTCGACGCGGACAGAGTATGAAAATCACACTGCTCTGGCTCTTCCCCCATTGTGTCTTTACGTACATACATTCGTCTCTCAGTATCGACTGTCTATGTGACTGTTGATGGAGCCCCACGAATTTCCAACCTTCAAACAAGCCTATATGCCCACGAAAACTTCGTCTGACTGGGTATAAATCTTGGACAAAGGATGAGCAACGCAATCACCGTAAGTTCACATTGAAAAGGGCAGTGTTTAGATTCCCCAATGTTAACACCCACTTAGCCCACCTTCCGTGGACATTACTTCACCGACTCTTCGCTGCGTACTGCTGATAAACACCATGATGTGTTGTTCAGTTACCTAACGCCGTGCTCTCAAAGGCGTCAACATAAAAAATGAAAGCCTCTTGAGAATCGGTCGACGTGGTCCAAAAATGTGTTTGATAATGATCAGGGTAGGTAACCAATATTGTGCTAGCAGGCCCAGATTGATGGAAATGTGTTGAACAGGGTGAACGAGCGCGGGTCATATGTAAAGAGAGAAAAGGTGGCGGGGTGATTGACCGGTATTCAGTAAGGGTCACGTGGACGATCGATACTGATACGCGCAACGAACTGACCTATTCCGTGAGTTGACAAACGTTCAACCAGTACGTGTATATAAACATGTAGCAGGTATACAGCAAGGGTAACGCACCGAAGATACGTGCGCGATCCTTACAGGCTAAGCACACAAACTCACTTAATCCGTCTAAAGGTCCGATTGCACATACATGTAATGCGTTTGTTGGCCTACGAAATATGAGCTGAATATGGCAGAATTTTTACAAATCGTACCTCAAA
This sequence comes from Paragonimus skrjabini miyazakii, assembly GCA_014338405.1. Taxonomy (NCBI): domain Eukaryota; kingdom Metazoa; phylum Platyhelminthes; class Trematoda; order Plagiorchiida; family Troglotrematidae; genus Paragonimus; species Paragonimus skrjabini miyazakii. Next base: position 19,696 of record JTDE01002924.1, on the reverse strand, counting down.
AATTGACTCCGGACTGCTTGCAGTCAGAGTTGGCTGGCAGGCTGGCATAACAGAAGATTGCCATATGGGGACGGATGCAGTGGGTTCCATGGACGCACTTGACGGTTGATGTTCCAGCAATTTCGAGAATTCGAAACCTCCAAATTTCCACAGACCAAATTTGTTGATAACGATAGATTCAGGGACAAGATTGAGATGAGCTCGATGACAATCCGTGTGCAGGAAACTCAATGCCTCGGATATCTGACAGTACAACAAAACAAACGGTGTGTTGATAGGTAAAAACGCAAGCAACAGGCTGTAGCCAACTTTTGCTGGACTCCGCGCTCAAACCCGGTTTCATCAGGTCTAATTACTATGCCTTAACGCCGAAAGAAAATCTTCAGGATGATACTGTCCATGAAAAATGCACAACTAAAACATGTATGGAAGAAATATCCACGCAAAAGTCCACAAGTGTTCTGATGCTGCTTCACAAGTCGACGCTTCTGAACCCGCCCTGTCACAGTTTTAACCCACTAGGAAAAGATATTTGAAACGTTACGTTCTTCTCAATCTATTACTAAAACAGTCAAAATATAATAAAAAGCCACGTGATTATTCATGAACGAGCATCATTAAATAACGGTGAGCGATTGTATACAGTCGGAACAAAGTACTGATGAGATGGATTATGTTCGTTTGTCTTTGACTGGTGGCTATTGCGAAAAAACTTTGATACGCAGACAGTGAAAATCGAAGGAACGGACCAACGAGTTTACCTACGTTTAGAAGCAACGAAAACAAAGCACAAGTTGAGAAATGGCGGTGTGACAACAGAAAACCCCGAATCGTTCTGATTCAATTCACCGCCGCCGTAAAATGAACTCCCATTAATTCAAATAACAAGGAGGGGCAATCACCTTTGACCATATCGTTTTAGGGTCCATCAACAAGTTAATACCAAAACAGTTAGACAACCAAACCTGCGTAATTCTCGATTTGACTGATTATCGGCAGATTAAGGGCACCGGACAGCGTCATCATCGACGACATACTAGTGGTGTTGATACTTATGATAAACTGCCGTGAAACTCCTCGCAGCTGTTATAGGTCAACGACACGAACTTTTTGCCCATCATAGACATTTTGAACGCCTGGGCTACAGGCAAACAGCTGTCGATTAACCCGACCAAAAGCAAGACGATGAACCTTTACCAATTCCGCTTTACGGAGTAGTATCTCAGAAGCGAGACGCTAACCACCACCACCTCTGTGAATGGGGGGGGGCTTGGAACGTTTACGTCAAGCTAGTTCGGTCTCTAAACTGCAGCTCAATTGCAAACCGGGCGGACGACAACTACTTACTTAACTCAGTGGGTCATTCAGGGTTCCCATAGTTTACGTTCACATAGTTGCTAGGCTATCTTGATTTTTGTCTAATTGTTGGTGAACTCGGTGAATAATATCCGGTAAACAGTCAGCTGGCATATAGAGTGTGTGGTCCAACAGCCGCTAATTACGTGTTTTCATTACTTGAGCAATTGATCGCATATCCAAAGCTAGGAGAAATAAGCCCTGATGAACAACCGCGTTGACCAAACGATCATCCCGCTTGTTGTAGACTAAGTGACAAATAGAATGATGGTTAAATGTAGCATATTTTGTCACGAGCAGGACACATTTACGACTAACAAATCAAAATAGATCGTACGCAAATGAACATATTCACGGCGTTATAGGATAGCAAAAAGAACCCCAATTTATAAATTAAAAAGCGGGAGCAACAGCACTTAAACTACAAAACCATAAACTTAAACAATCAACATCAAGGTGCCTTCGCCATGCGAATACATGGCCACGTTGCAAACGACAGCAAGATGGCATTTCCATAACAGCTTCCTTGAGGATATCTGTCCTTTTTAGTTAACTATCCTGGCATCACAAAGTTCAGTCCATCAACTATTCTGATTAACCGCCAGCTCCCTTAACGTCTTCAACTACATACACCGTGTCACAAGGGTCCTGGCTTGAGAGTCTCACTTGATTTAAGGTGACTGACCTACTATCTCCACTTCAACGCCCCGAGCCATAATTGGTTCAACACGCGATTTGCTTCTGTCAGCCACCGTATAGAAAAAAGCACCATATAGAAGACGTCAATCGCAACCGGAAGACATTACAAACACCCAGCTAAGTACAAATTAATAAACGACCGCTCAGCCAATAATGGCACGTGCAATCAGTATGAAGCAAAAATGAAGAATGCACTCTGCGATCGCTGATTGACCTTAAGTAAGAAAAAATAGTCGTCACAAATCGAGTAAGCCAATAACACGGAAGAATAAAAAGAAAAAAGACAACGCCAGCTGCAAAAACAGCCAATCATAATGTAATAAAGTGATCAGGTCAGACATCAAATCACACAGTGCACGGAACGTCATAACGTACTTGCATCAGACCATATTTTATTTCTACTTCTGTCAAAACGAAAGACTCATCAACATGTGATTTGTTTTCATTGGAGAATGAAGTCACGAGAGCGGACTTCAGCGATGTAAACAGCGGCTCGCTTGCGAAAGCCAAACTCTCTCTGGATTCTTCCAAAGGTTGCAACACTGAAAGAATTTTTGGGTGTTTAATTCGCGTTAGAGTAGCAACGCCGTATTTCAATATATCAATCATAGATTCTTTTTGTACTTTGGGGTAACAGTCAAGTGTTTTCTTTTCAAAGGCCCAAATGGTGGCTTCCTACGACGTAAACAAATATGAAGAACATTGGAATAATCATTTACTTGTTGTGTTGATCGCTTTTTAGCAGCGAACAGTTTCCATAGCATACCCGGTCCAGCGAAACCAATCTGTTTGCATAGCTCATATTCACGAGTAAGTGGATTCCCAGGTAGCACAGTTGAAACTTTACTTTTGAGTTTAGTAAGCACCGTGTCCATTAAACCTGAAAACCAAAATACCAGAAAAGTTACGAAAACGCGATAGCTGGCATACACAATATACAAACGCCATATTTTTGGACTTTTAAAAGAGTCACTTAATGCGTGAAGGAAATTCGCCTCCTAGATGCATTTGTACTAAAGATTATCAAACGCGCTCGACTGAAACCTATGAAGACCATTTAGGTCTATCTACTGATCTAAGAAGTCGCCCATTGAGTTCCACAGAATATGGCCAATTAGAAGGTCAGAAAAAAGCGCAGTCGAATAGCAGGCGTGCGTAACAGTACGCCAAGTCGAGTCTCCACATGTTCGCAAAATGCACTACGTTAAACCGATCAGTGGTAACAAGTCTGAGCTCGAATGGAAGCGCAAAATTCCAGCTGAAGAACAGTTCAGCTGGCCTCAACCAGGTCATGTGGACGACGGAAACCGATTGGTCAGTTACTGCATTCCAGACGGCCCTCTATCGGGAGCAGAATTGGTCCTGGAGCTCAAGTTAATGAAGCGTAATAAGGCTCCTGGTCCAGACCTCAGCCCTCCTTCTCTCTTCAAGGATGGTGGGAATAGATTGATATCAGAACTGACGCGACTCCTCCAGACGATCTGGGAGACTGAAGAGGCACCTCGTGATTGGTGCCTATCAACAGCCATTCCCGTTTTCAAAAAGGGGGCCCGAAGTCGATGTGACAACCACAAAGGCATCAGTTTGGTGTCTATTGCGTACCAGTTACTCACTGGCCTCATTTTACGTCGGCTCACTAAGCCTAGAGAAAGCCAGACACGCGAAGAGCAGACGGGATTCCGATCCGGTCGAGGTTGCGTTGATCAGATTTTTACCTTGCGACGGATCTTGGAACATCGGCACTGTTACACACAGCCGTAGTCTTTTTGAACCTAAAGGCTGCTCTCGACTCAGTTGCTCGTAACGATCTCTGGAGTTGCATTCTCCGCAAGGGAGTACCAGAGAAATACGTTAATCTTCTGAGATCACTGTATGCTCACTCTGTAAGCAGGGTGAGGGTGTATGGGCAACTGTCTCGGGTGTTCATCACTTCTAGTGGTGTTCGTCAAATGTGTCCATTTTCCCCCGTCTTGTTCAATTTTGTTATGGACGATATTCTGGAGGGTGCGCTCGAGGAGTCCAGTGAACTTGGTGTTGAGCTTTTTCCTGGCCCTCGGTTGACCAGTCTGGAGTATGCGGACGACGTTGTCCTACTTAGCCCCTCTGCCGAAGACATGCAGACCATGATGAACAAGGTGACTGACCGGGCTGGTCTGTATGGAATGCTCTTAGCACCTTCAGTGCAAAGTGTTGCTTTAAGACTGGGGCACTTCAACTCCTACTTTCTTCATTGAAGGTAATCCGCTTTAGATTATGAACAGTTTCAAATACTTGGGTAGCAGTATCTCGTCAGTTTGCAATATTGCTGATGAGATATCAGCGAGGACAGCAAGGGCACGAGTTGTCTTTGCCAAACTGCGTCATCTGTGGCGCCGAAAAGACGTCCGCTTGTCGCTGAAAGGAAGGGTATATAATGCCTGTGTGCGTTCCATTTTGCTTTATGGTTCGGAAAGGTGGCCTGTTCACCAAGAAGATATCAACAGGCTAGCTGTATTTGACCATCATTGTCTCCACCAATTGGCCCACATTAAGTGGACTGATCGCGTGAGCAATGTGGCAGTTCGCCGGCGCGTATTCCGGAAAGCTCGGGATGCGCGATCAATCGGTCAATTAATCACGGTACACAGCTTGCCATGGTTGGGTCACGTACTCCGTGTGTCATCTAATCGTTTACCGTACCGGGCATTATATGCTGAGGCCACCAACAGTTGGGTAAAACCGCGTGGTGGTCAAGCAACAACGTGGTCACAAAATATGAAGACCCTGACTACACCACTGAGCAACGTGGGTAGGTGTCGCCTGCCTGGCTGGGGTCCTCGTGATCAATCAAACCGCTGGTTAGAGACGTAATCCGAGATGACGATGTGTCGTAGTCAATGGCCTACCTGTATCCATACCATTTCTAGTTTTTCCGCTTGGTCTTGTTTTAATGATTTACAACCTTCTTAGTAACGTTTTCTTCCAGGATATTCCACGTCACTGTTAAGGCGAGCGACGGCCCGAGCCACAGTACCTTTTGGTCAGGCTCATGGCTGTTATGATGATGATGGAAGCGCAAAATCAGTCAACGTTGCCGGGACACAGAGACACGTAACATACGAATGCAAAAGTAGCTGTTCGTAGCAGTGAATGGGACCTAAACTAGGTGAAATAAACACATTGATATGTTAACCGGTATAAACATACCAATCCGTGCGCCTGAAACTCTAATTCATCTGCACCACCCACTCGATGCCACACAGTCCATTTTGTGGACACACTGGAGCAAGATGTATCACGTGCATGTTACGCCATTAAAGAAGAGATTGTTTACAACCATCACACCACAAAGTGTGACACACAGCCAGACAGAAATTGCCCCATCAAAAATGATCAGTGGTGACAAGTGACATTGCTCTTTTACGTCCGACCAGACAGCCCTCCGGAGTAGAATGTTGTACCTAAAACGGCAAACTTTGTGCACCACCGCGCCATCACCATCATCAGCAGCAAAGCCATGAGCCTCACCAAAAGGTACTGTGGCTCGAGCTGCCGCTTAATTCAGCAGTGACGTGGAATATCCTAAAAGAAAACGCTACTAAGAAGGTTGAAAATTAATAAAGGGAAACTAAGCGGAAAAACTGAAAATGGTGTGGATACAGGTACGTCATTGACTGCGACACACCGTCGTCTCGGATGGCGTCTCTAACCAGCGGTTGGAGTGATCACGAGGATCCCAGCCAGGCAGACGACACCTACCCACTTTGCTCAATCGAACAGTCAGGGTCTTCATATTTTGTCACCACGTTGTTGCATAAACAACATGTGGTTTCACCCAACCGTTGGTGGTCTCAGTATATAATGCTCGGTACCGTAAATGCTCAGCTGGCATATTGAGTACGTGACCTAACCATCGCAGGCTGTGCAACGTGAGTAGTCGACCAACTGATCGCGCATCCCAAGCGTTCCGGAATACGCGCCGGCGAACTGCCACACTGCTCACGTGATCAGTCCATTTAAGGCGGGCTATTTGGCAGAGACAACGATGGTCAAATACAGCAAGCCTGTTGATATCTTCTTTCCGAATAGGTCACGTTTCCTAACCATAGCGCAAAACAGAACGTACACAAGCATTATATACTCTTTCTATCACTGACAACCCAACGTCTTTGCGACCCTACAGATGACACCGTTTTCCAAAGGCAACGTTGATATCTCATCAGCAATATTGCAAACTGACGAGATACTGCTACCCAAGTATTTGAAACTGTTCATAATCTAAAGCGGATTACCTTTAATGAAGAAAGTAGAAGTTGAAGTGCCCCAGTCTTGAAGCAACACTTTGCACTTTGAAGGTGCTAAGCGCATTCCATACAGACCAGCCCGGTCAGTCACCTTGTTCATCATGGTCTGCATGTCTTCGGCAGAGGGGCTAAGTAGAACAACGTCGTCCGCATACTCCAGACTGGTCAACCGAGGGCCAGGAAAAAATCTTGCTAGGCAACGACCACACCGACAACAACGACTGGCTATTGAGAAACTGGCTACACCGTCGGCAAAGTATAAGCATCAGTACCGAACCAGTTTAGAAAGCTGCCTTAGTCCGAAGATCCCAATTGGTGCTGGACCCGAATCTAAGGCAATTTATGGAGCAGGTACTGTAGCATGTAGTACGGGGTACATGGGTCGAATAGAGATTGGATCTCAGATAAAGCCCTGGAGTTGTTAGATCCCAGACGCAATATTCCGCCTGTCTGTTCATATAACAAGTTTAGCAGAGATATCCGTGGAAGGTGAGGCAAGGCCTAATTGCTGGTCGTGAGAATTTGGCTAGAGGAAAAACTTAAGGAAATGGAAACCTCTTTTGTTTCAGGGAACACTGACGGACTCGTCAAGCGTATCCGTGTTACTGGCGCAAGACGACCGCCTATCAGTGAAACTATCAGCGAGACAGATGGCACACTCGTCTATAATAAGTCCAGAAGGTTAGAGCGTTGGATGGAACACTGAGGGTCAGTTTAGCTGGCCTCCCGCTTCTACTGTGTTACCGTCACAAACTTGTAATGCAACATCCACTCACTGAGACTGAGAATCGCAACTGCATTTTGGTTCTCAACCCTAATAGGGCTGCTAGTCTAGATGACCTCGTGCCGGCACTTTTCAAAGAAGGTTGGAAGGCGTTAGTAGAGGCTTTGACTCAGTTGTTTCGATTTGTGTGGACGACGGAAACTACCCCTCCGTGCTGGTGTCACGCGATAATAGTTCCCATATTTGAAAAAGGAGCCCGGGGTTCTTGTGAAAACCACAGGAGGATTAGTTTGACCCGTCATTTCAGGGGTTCTGGCATCCATCATACTTCGTCGACTCACTGCAGCTCGTGAGGTAAACATTAGGGAACAGGCAGGGTTTCACGCTGGGCCGGGTTGTACAGATCACACTTTTACCCTATGTCAAATTCTGGAGCAACGTCATGTGTATCCTCGGCCAACAGTCGCCGTATTTCTCGACTACAAAGGTGCATTCGATTCGGGGAATCGATCTACACTCTTAAGGTCGCTTAAACGCAGGGGTGTACCGACTAAGTATGTGAACATACTGTTGGCGCTTTATTCCCATACTTCAGCTCAGGTTAGGGTTTACGGTGAATTATCTGACAGTTTCAGCACCAAGAACGGCGTTTGCCAAAGCTGTCCCCTTTCACCATTTTTGTTCAATTTCGTCATAGACGAAATAATGGAGGACTGTCTGCGACAATCAAATGATGCCGGCGTGGAAATTCGACCTGATGAAAGACCGACTGATCTTGTTATGCTGACGACAAGGTATTGCTGTTTGACAACTTTCAGACGGCACAAACAACGCAACACGCTATTTCGCGTTCTGCTCAGTAGATCGGAATGCGCTTTGCAGCCTCCAAGCGTAAAGTGCTTCTGTGAGATTGTTGTGGTTACGTAGATTTATCGTTAGATAATGAAGCCACAGAGGTAGCTGATTGCCTTGTATACCTGGGAAGCTGCATCAGTGGCGGCAGCGGAGATGTAGGGAGTGAAATAGGAGCGCGTATTTCCAAGTCTGGTGCGGTGTTCGCTGATCTGAAACACTTATGGCGACAGAGAGGTACTTCTCTTAAGCTTGAGGTTCGTGTGTATAAAGCGACAATGAGGGCTGTATTATTTTACAGCAGCGAAACCTGGTCGCTCATGGCAGAGGATGTGAGCCGTCTTCAGGTATCTGACCACCGATGTCTGCGATAAATCGTTCGTATCGTGTGGCGTCAGCGAATGAGCAACGAGGAGGTTGGGAAGCGGGTATTTGATAGTGATTGTCAAATGAATTCTTTTGCTTACTCCTTACACTCACGCAAACTTACTCACTTAGACTTAGAAAAGATGCCAGTTAGTCGTCTGCCACACTGAGCACTATTGGTGAACGCTGACTGGCGCAGTGCGAGATGGACAAATGATCACCTGGCGTAAAGAAATGAAACAGTTCACAAGGGGGTTGGTCACTGTAGATCGGGTTCGTCTCCCAAGCTGGGGCTCTCGCAACTCACAGAGTCGTTAGGCGAGATGTCGGCTAACCGAGCTAAGTGGCGTGAATATTGCCGTTGTTTGGCCGAGTTGTCTTTGAAATGAGAACACTTAATGATGCGGGGCAGTAAAAGCCGTAAAGATGCTGTCTTATTCATGACGCCTTACACTTACAGCTTAGTTATTTGTTTGCAAGGTGTAGGTACCTTCATGTTGAATGTTTGAGTATATACGTAGCTATTTTCAGTAGTTAGACCCCTTTCATTCTTCTACTTTTTCCTTGCACCTTCTTATACAGTGTTTGTTTTTCTTCTTCTTGGTTGTATGACATTTACGCATCAATGTGAACCACTGATGTATTGCTGTCTATAATGATGATGATGGAAGAGCGGTGACATCAGCCTGCAGGGCACTCACGTAAGAGCTATTGCAGACCAAACGCGAGATATTAAGAACACCAGCAAACGACATTAAGAGGGATGATACTTCAAATGAGGACTTTGGTGAAGATGGAGAAAAACTGGCCCTGTCGTACTTTGATGGGGCTGAGTCTGATGGAGGATAGGGAGGAACCAATCCGCGCAGGCTAGAGACGGCTGGATAGGTAAGGTTTGGGACGATGTAGAAGGCTTCTCTTGACAACATAAATGTGGAATCTGTTCAGTAAAACGGAATGATTCACATGATCAATAGCTTTGGCGAAATCTAACTAAGTAGCACCAACCCCCCGTCCTCTGTCAGCAGCGAAGGTCCACTGATCTGCAGTTAGCAGCAAACTCGCAGTACCTGGGAGACCACGGAGGAAGCTGTGAAACTTGTAATGTCAGATATTTAGACAGTCAATCGAAGACTAACGCCCAAAGGCTCCGAGACACAGGATAGACTGGCAATCGGATGACAGTTACAAGACAGTTTGAGCTGCCCACCTTTGAAAACGGAAGTAATAAGTCGGTTTCTAGCCTTCGGGTAAAGTCGCAATACAATGCGCAAACAGCATGCTTAACGAGACAGCTAACAGCGTAATCTACAAGCCGGTCGTTTCTACTCTGATTGCTCGTTACACATGCGGACCAATTCTTGGGCAAAGTGGAGACATCGGGGGATAGGGTTCTTCGAATTAGGGGATCCAGCAAGTCTTGTAAAAGGAAACAACACAAACAAGCATGCGTCAATAGCCCAGTAAGCCATGCACCTGACTTACAGAAACGGAAACTGAGGCAGTGCCACCAACAAAACAGCACGAATGAAATGCAACCTTATATGAGACTCCGTAGCGACCTGGAGATTTCACTGGCTTGCCCGCGGTATGATGTGTAAAATGGTTCAAAAACTCAGTTGCATATTGCACCTAGGCTATTAAGAAAGTTCGCATGATGCATGCTGCCCGACTGTTTGTCTGCATACAATGTGATTGTGACGCGAACCCGAACGCACACGTGTTTCATATCCTTTCGGTTTACTCGCTTATCGACGGCCGGTCTCTAGCCTCTCTAGTTGATTTACGTGTCAGTGCCCATTCTAGCGCTATAAGAGACCGTCTCTATATTTCATGTAATGAATATTCGGTCTGTTCTCTCAGCGGCCTTATTCCATTTCGCGTCTGGTTAACTCGTACCTGGGGAAACGATTTAGTGTGCCGTGCACCAATACCCAAATGTGGAAAGTCAGAGTTTCGGCTGGATTCGAACCAGCGACGGAAACACCATGCCCAAACGCGGAAAGAACTCTACCAGCTGAGCTACAAAGCCACGGGAGGAGCTAAGAAATTTCACATTCCAACTTGGCTAACCACTGTAGTCGATATACATCATTTAAATTTGTAGCAATATAAGCGATCGCGTGCGCTTTGTGCAAATTACTGTGCCCACAGACTACGACCATGCAGCTATAGCCAACACCCACGTTAAAGTGTGTGTAATTACACAGCTGTAACAGGCAAGCCAGACGTTCTGGCTTCGTGTACACGTTACACCCGTAAACCAAATTTGAGCAACGTGGAAACACCGGGGGACAGCGTTCTTCTGAAGTAAAGCTTCCAACGATAGTCCTGTGAAATGAGATAACGAAAGCAAGCGTGAGCCAAAGAGCCAGTAAGACATGCACACGACTGAAAACAAAAATGGAGCTAACAACACGGCAGCACGATGTGTCACACAGCCAAGCTCCACGCGCAAGGGCACTTGATGACCTTGATGCCGAGTTTTTTGATTGGTCAAGGAATGTTAAGAGATTTTTCGCGGGTTATTTACAGATCCAGAAAGATCCCCGACTTGTTATTGATCCGCCTCTGAGATTCAGCGATTAAACGATCGAAACACAGGTTCGAGGCGGAAGCCCAAAGTTTCCGGATCCAATCAGTCTTTTGGTTAGCGTCAAGCGGGCGTCTGTTGATCTGAAAGGCAGTCATTGAAAACAGGTGAGCCACGCTCTTGGAGATTTTAGTAAATACCAGAAACAAGGTCAGGTTGTTTGCATAACAAAGTTTCTTAAAATGAGAGTCAACTATTGTTTTATAATTATAGATAGAGGCGCTGCTAACGACCTTGTAGTGGATCAAAACAGTATGTGGAACTCAGGTGTGAATATTAGGTCAAAATATAATGAAAAGGAAAACAAATAAATCACAATAGTCCGTAGAGGTACGTTGGTTCAGTGTTCCACCACACCAAATGAAGATTTCCATTAATGCTATCTGACGTGTCTCTCAAGTTATCCCGATGCCACGGCCAAGATGATTCCAACGACAGATAAATAAATTTGCCGAACTAAATGATTAATTCCGCTGAATTCTAACTCTCCCAAAGACTTGTACGCCACCGACCGTGAACGCAGACAGAACGCAAAACTGGCGAACTCGGAAGTGTAATTTTTGGATATTATTGATTACTCAGTGGATCGATGAACCTCGTTCACATCAGGTGTACGTTCGATTAACCTCGTTCACATCATGTGTACATGTGAGGCTGAAGAAGATGAAAAGGCATGAACAACAATAAAAATTATGAAGTAGAAAATAGTGTATTAAACGCTCCAACCTCAGCTTCTGGGTGACATGTAGCGAGGACTTTGGCCAGGGTCATTCTCGAATTCAGGTGGGTTGTCGCGAAAGCGTCTATCAGCAGCATAAGAACAGAGTTGATAAGAGAATAAATACAAGGAGAAAATGGTATGGTGCAAGGATCCAGTTGTCTATATCGGGCAGTCGTAAGCGCGCATAACTCATGCACTCGCCCATAGGACATGCGACAGGACATACAGACAGACATTCATCAGGCACAGTAAACAAAACTGACGCACACAAAACAGACACACCACAACATACCAGCAGTACTTATTTGTCATGAAAAATATTGTGTAGCGAACAGGCTCGTTTGCAGTATTCACCAGTTATGTTGCCTTAAAGACCAGACGCTTACATGAAGGTATCCAAGAAAATCACGTAGCTTGGCCCAACAATGGAATAACGGTGGTGATAGATTCGAATTATTCTGTCAATGTGATGGACGCATTTCGCCCAATCTACCGAATCAAAGCCGCCCTGTCTAGAACAGTGAGACGTAGGATTCTGTCCACAACTGAAGCTATTGGAATTCGCATGAACAACAAAGCCCTGTGTGCCCAGAGACGTTTTGTTCAGGGCCAACCATTCACCCCGTTAGCCTCTCAAGACCCACGGTTCAGATGGGTGCTTGACTGCAGCGTGGCATTGAACTGACTGAACTCAATAAACACCCGTTCCTCATTGATCCCCTTTAATGATTCTCCTGTAAAATTCGTGATATATATGTGATTTGTTCAGCCTAATGATGAACCCCTGAAAACGAGCTTGTTCGCTACCCAGTATTTTTCGCACATATTTGTGTGGTTCCTTCTACACCAGTTTCCCTCCCTATTGGAAATTGTTTGGAAGAGCAGGCGGACTAAAAATATCCGAGGTTACGCCGAAATAGTCGTGCAATCTTACATTAATTACATCAAGGGTCGGGATTGAGACGATCTCTTTTGGCAGGTTGTTCCATAAGGCGGCCACTCAAAGTGCAATCGAATGACGCCGGCAAATCAAACAGTAGCGTTGATGCTCAAGACTATAACTATTCCTCCAGGAACTTATATGTCTAGTTCTCGGTGAGTTGGATGAGCAAGGGTGATTGCAATTGGCTAACATTTTGTAGGCTGGTTTGGCGTCTCCTCTCATCCTTCGAAACTCTAGACTAAATACATTCAATCGCTGAAGTCTGCTTTGATAACTCAAGTACCGAAGGCCCTTCACCTGCTTTGTAGCCTTGTGTTGAAGCATCCAGATATCCTTACGATGATAAGGGGGACAGGCTTGAAAATCTACCTCTAGTAAAGTACGGGCTAGGGTTGAATAAATGGGAATGAAGTTTGCAGTGTTTGTGCAGCATAGGCTACGGTTGAGGAATTTAGAGACATTAGTAGCTTTGTGTGCCATCATCGTGCAGTTAACAGAGAGATCTACATCCTGAATGACAATCCACCCTAAGTCAATCTCCTGTTCAGATAAACAAAGTCTAACATTATCAAGGTGATACGAGGTCGCACTGTTGCGACAAAGCCTCAAGACTTTACACTTCGCTGTATCCAGCGGTATTTCGTTAATCGTACATCAGATACACAATGTGTAGACTGGATTCATCGAAGGGGTCATGAATGACCCTCCAAAGTTTCGTGTCTTCTGCGTACAACAGAACGTTGGAAGACAAAAGCGACGATATTTCATCGACGTATAGTGTGAAAAGCAACGGTCCTGAAATTTACTCTTGTGGTACTCAACACAAGGTATTCTGAATAGTTGAATAGGTGTCGTTAACTTGGACATCGAAGGTGCGTCCACTGAGATATGCCACCAACAACCGTAGCAGTTTCAATCTAATTCCGTACCATTGTATTTTTGAAAGCAATATGCCGTGGTCAACTCCGTCGAAGGCTTTTGAGAAGTCTAGCAGGATAATGTCCACTCGGCCCTCAAGGATCAGTTGCTTTAGCTCATTGCTCCTGTGCAATTATTAAGCTGGTAACTCAAGGGTGTCCCTGTCTGAAACCGTGCTGTTGAGGGGTTATCATTCTGTGTAAGTAGAGGTGTTTTCGGACGGCTACACAAATAACGCTTTCCATTACCTTTGAACATATACCGAGAAGGGAATTGGGTATGTAGTTAGAAGGCAAGATACGCACACCGCCCTTGTGAAGCGGCATTCCTTCACATTGTTTCCAGCTAACAGGTAATTCACTTTCCTCAAAAGACTTCCGAAGCAAGCCACTAACGACTGCAGCTAGGCTATCTGCAAAATATTTTAGCAGTCATGGTGGCACCTTATCAAAACCCTGAGACTTATCAGTGCTCAATTTTTTAAGCTTCGCAAGAACAATGATAGGAATTAAGTCTATGTTATTGTGGACACAGAGAATACTGGGCGTAGCGGAAACGCGGTTGACCGACAAGGTGGTTTCGGAGGTATTTTCCATGAAACCTCTAGCAGGGTATCCGCAATGATTTCCGCTGTTTCCTGGTTGTTGTTAATAAGGCCAGAAACTGTAAGCAGACTGGTAATATCCGATACTACTGAAGCTTTTTTAGACAACTGTTTATAAAAAGCCACCTGAGGTATTGTTCCGACTGAGCTACCGCAGAGGATTGCAATTCAAGTTTATCTCTACGGGAAGCCTCGTTACACTTGTTACTTACTGGCTTATATTGGTTTTAAGTTTCCGAGGTCCGGGTTGATTTAAATTACATCCAGGCAAAACGCTTGCTACAGATAGGTTTTTTCGTATATCTACCAACACCATGGGACGGTTTAAAACATTTGTCGATTCCTAATGGAACAAATAAGTCGGTCGCCATATCGGTAGTAGCCTTACTGTAGTGCAAAATTACTTCCACTGAGGATAAAGATGGTAAGATCTGAAAGGCCATTAGAAGGTAGTCGTTCATACCTACGTTATTCCCCCCAAAGTAGTTACGTGGTGTCGGAGGATCAGATACCACCCTAGACGAGGCAAATAGGCAATTATCCGTTTCACGAAAACTGCCTTGAAGGTCGGTCAGAGTGCAAAACTGTACGTTTGGCGTGAATCCTCGATTTTTAAATATTTTTCGAAATTTTAAAATTGGAATTTCAGGAACAGTACTTACAGTACATAAATTGTAAAAAGCAGCGCCAATGAAAAAATTGGAATACGTCAAATAAGTCCCAAAAGTACTGACTTGAGGATAAAAAAATTTCCACCATTTTCGAGAAGATAAGCCGCTATTGGTCTTAGCTCACCTTTTCGATAGTTATCAGAGTGTTTCTGTTTATCGCTTGCCCATTTTCACCCTTTAGATGCCCACCTCAAAGTTTCCTAAGTTTAATGAATTGTATAAACAGAAAACATTCAAGACATATCTCAGTAAACAGGTTGCATTATGCATATTGCACTTTCAGTCTATCGCCAATGTAGGAACCTGGCTGTTCGCCAAGTACCACTTCATAGTCAAACCCGGAAAGGGAAATTCTGCGAGCCAACTCGTTTAACTGTTCCCCGCATTATGTCACACAGAACAGTTGTATATAGTACAATATACTTGGATCCACTATCAACCATTGCTGAATCAGATATATTCAGAGAGTGAAGTCGCTAGCTTGGTTCGGCTGACCTGACCTATAACGAGGGCTTGAGTATGCAGTATGCTTTCACACTAACGGCTATTGCAACTTAATTCATTTAAGCTACGAAGAACGTCTGGGTATGCAATGAAGGTTCACACTGGTAGCTGCTCCTACCGAACCACTGAGACCATTAAAGATTTGGAGGAAGAACACACGGAAGAAATGGTGAAAAACCGATAGTTGAAGTGTTTGGGGTACATGGTAATCGTCATCTCTGATTCCGTTGATTGTCGTAATGATTGGACGTTTCCTGCACCGCGATAGAAAATTGGCGTTCTAAACATCATAGTGTGACTGGCTGAGAGGTATACCACCTGGTGATCTGCAGGCAGCTTGATTTCACCTGTTTCCGTATATTGCTCCGCATGAACGCCACGCGACCTTAATCTAGTTAGAAACAATGCAGTAGAGTGAATAGAATTTACTTCTGAAGGTTCTCGAAGATAGAGTGGGTCATGATGTAGCGAAAAGGCGTCCAATAAAGCACAGTCTTTATTGTTCGACACGATAGTTCACATGCAGTGCGCGCGGTCGTGTTTATGAGTCAGCATTCCAGTCCACAACACCTTCAGGTTTCCGTTCACGCGTCGTGTGCACTTCTGCCCGGTTTCGGTGTGTGATCGGCGCCGTCTTTCGGGGGTTTTTCCGCCTACCATTCTTCGTCCATTGGCCCGATCCGGTCGAGCGATGACTCATCCGACTGCCCCCGTTGTCCGCCATCCGATCGTTGAGGGCTTGTGGACGTACCTGCCTTCCGCGTTGAGGTACTAAGCCGAGTGTTTGAATAACCGCACCTTCGGCCTGGCAATCCACCACCATGATACCCCGTTTTTACGCCGTTCCGTATACACCGAAGATGGAAACATTCATATGACAGCGTCAATTCCAACAATTTTTAAGAGCAACGTTTCATCGACCACTATCTACCTGAAATCTCGCAAGCATAGGGAAATAATATAAATATCTTATAGAAAAAGAAGCCAGAAATGTTGTCATACATGTTTCACTTCAAATGTGTTAGTGATCTAGTTGAAATGCGAAGACAACACTGTATGGTCGTATGTTTCCATTTCGAATATATCTTCAAAGCGCCGCAGTGTGAAGCACTCCCATGTTATAATATGACGTATTTCATTTCGAAAATTGTACTTATGAGACTTGAAAAAATTGAGCTAACGTCAATAACGAGTTGTTTTCGCTATAATGGTGGAAAATGTTTTCGACCAACTAATACTTTTGGGATTTATTTTATATATTTTAATTTTCCCATCAACACTATTTACAGTTAATGTATTGTTCATCCTAAGCCTGAAATTGCGATTTTAAAATTTCCAATAATATTTGAAAAAACAGAAGTTTTGCCAAAAGGACCGTTTTGCCTTCAAGGCGAATCTAGTGAAATAGATAATTGCCGGCATATATAAGTCGGAACAAAATCGGAGCGTGAGCACTGCAAATTATAGACATTTCTTTGCTGAGTTTCTTAACTAAACTGGGTTCATAATTTAAGGCTAGGTATAAACTGGGCCGTGCAATACCCTGGCGTCATCTGGTGGGAACTAGTACATTTTCAAATAATCCTACTTCAATAGTGGTTTTTGGAAACGACGCGACAGAAGAGTTCTGGCCAGAGTGCATATTCAGAGGCTTGAAGTAAATATCCGGTTTATTAAAATCTCCTAGTATGAAAATGCTACCTGAAGTCAATTAGCTGGCTCTGTGTAAGGCAGCGGATTGGCCGCCGTCATACACCGGATCCCTTACGGGCTGGCTGTATATAAGGGCTAAGGTGAGGGCTTATTAGAACAAAGACGGATGCGTACACAAATGGACTCGTGCACTATGTGAAATATTGGATCGTCAAATTCCACGTAGTTTAAATTATTAGACAGTTACATTTTTGCTCCACGACGTTATCGGTTCTAACTCTTCTCAAACCAATGATTTCAGTTAAGTTCATTTCTACGTCCGTTATATCTGGCCGTAACCACATCACC
The DNA here is from genome assembly GCA_014338405.1 of Paragonimus skrjabini miyazakii. Lineage (NCBI taxonomy): Eukaryota > Metazoa > Platyhelminthes > Trematoda > Plagiorchiida > Troglotrematidae > Paragonimus > Paragonimus skrjabini miyazakii. Next base: position 2,461 of record JTDE01002924.1, on the reverse strand, counting down.
GTCAGTGCTATGATGTCGAATTTCATTTCAAAGTGGAGAAACGTCAGCTCCGGAAGCTTATTCGCCAAGCTGGATATGTTAGTGTACATGCAGTTCCAACCACTTTGGTTAAGTACAAATATCCTAGATGTTTCCATTCGACTGTCTGGCATCGTGGCCTGTGGACGGATGACTACTGTTGCTGCTGCTAAAGTTTTAATTATACATGGACTGAGACCGACACGCGAGTAGCCGGTGAGAGCAGGTTTTTCAGAAAACTTGTTCAGGGAGGTCACTAATTGCCGAGACACTAACTATCTGTTCGCGTTTTGGAAATGAAAGTGACGATTTTATAGGTTTCCTCAGTTTTGTGGTAGGCGTTCCTTGGAACGGAATATCTCCGGGCACGTTCGACTGTTGACGGTGCCATTCGTTCAGAACCGTATTGGACATGGAGGCCGTGAAAAATTCAACTCTCAGTTGGTATGGTGCATTTAGATGGATAAGGTGGCTCGATCTTGGTATCCTTGTTACTCCAGTACAGATAATATCCCTTAGTAGAAGCTTATATCTAATGAATCGCCATTAGGAGAGGTCATCATCTAGCGACGATGTCAAAGTAGACGACTGTGGCTTTCCATGTATGATAATCACACGGTCAGAGTTGCCAAGGGGATCCTCTGACTCCCTTCTCTGGATTCTTTCCAGCTACGGAATATCGGGTTTTAGGCGTACGTCGACCACACTAGAACCTCGAAGTAGGTGTGCTCTTGTGAGCGCTATTTCAGTGTACTTATTGCTTTCGAAGATTACTTTCAGTGGGCGGGAAAACTGCGTTAGAGCAGCTGGCTTAAACCGTGGAAGCCGTTGAAGTATTACTGACTTGCGGCAATCCTCCAAAATGGTTACGGCACATACTTCGAACCATAATTGACGATCATGGTGTTCACGCTCAAACAATGATGTCGCCAGTGATTCTGCAAGATTAGAAACAATTACGCTATATGGGTTACCAAAAGGCTTTGAGTTTATGCCGGTGACAAACTGAACTTCAGCGACTTTGAGGTGGCTCCTAGTAGAATTTGTCTAGTCTTTTCCATTCACTTTATTATGTGCTTCTGGTACTTTGGCTGACGAGGTATTCACGTCAGATGGGTTAACTCCATCAGTTCTTCTGTTGCTACTTGTCACCCATACGATACAATTAACAGCAGAAAACTTATCGTTGCTACCGAGGTGATCACCTCGGCCCCTTTAGCTGGCTGATGAAAATCAGCGGTTCCGGTTGAAGCCCTCAAGCTCTCGGACAAAAGTGATGCTCTAGAAATCGCTGTAGCCAGGTTCAGTAGATAATTTATTCGGCAGTAATCGGTATCCGTCGAGAGTTCGATTTGTGAGTGAGAGTCGCAAGTTGTAATGGGACAGCTGGAAGCGTGATTAGCATAACTAGTCGGACATTCATTAGAAAGGGGTGCGTGAAATCCTGGTCAGCATTTATTGAAAAGGAAGTCTAGACATTCAACAATATCGTGAAATTACGTTTTATGAAAATGCAACTGTGACTTAGGGTTCGCAAACCCTTTGAGTCCAGCTTTGACAACCGTGACAACATAGTCTTCGCTGGTGTGATTTCACAGATTTCGTACACTTACAGCACGGACTGGCTCTACCTTTGGCAGCTAGCTGAGACTCACGATTTCGTGGGAGGCATATATCAGATAAACTGAAACGCCTAGGGTTACTGTCAGCAAGCAAGCAAAACTGGGTACCAAACTGTAATAAAGATAGAGTATCGTGAAAAAGCGCCCCAACAGAATGGTAGGTAAACTACAGTGGCTTACTACGTCTGTGAGAATGAAGCAGTGGTTATGTAGACCGCAGAGCTTGAAGACAGGGAACATGGGGGTGTAGGAGACTAGCAGGAACTGGATAACAGCAGGAGTCTATCCTTTTCCGATGATATTTTGAATGGAAAATGGAGGTTGCGAAGACAAATCAGAAGGGTTCGAGGTTCGCGGAGTTTCAGGTAGATGAGAACTATCGGAGTAATCTTATTAAGCCTGAGTTTTTTCGTTGCGAAAATATCGCTTAAAATCCAAGATTTGGGGAAACTGTTTTCCATCCTCCCACGTCAGAGAAACGAACTGACCGCCTTGGCCTTGTTACATTACATTACATTCATAAGATAATGATTTAGTGCGTACGTGCACTAAATTAACGCTTCCTCAGGTATACGCAGCAATACCAGACGCGAACAAAAAATACAGATAATTGTGGAGACCAAATATATATTATATGATAATTACAATTGGTCTCCATCAGCGCTAAACGACACCGATACGCAGAAGTTGCTAGGGAGGTTGGGGATCCGACCGTCGAACGCGCGAGCAGGCCGGAAGAGGGTGTATGGCGCGATTGACGCGCATAGGTCGACAAGCATGTGTAACGTTTTCCACACTATTTTCTATTTCAAAATTCTGAT
>JTDE01002922.1:58849-78404 GCA_014338405.1 Paragonimus skrjabini miyazakii | reverse complement strand
TTATGATCTGCGGGTATCGTTGGATCAGCCGAGGATATCGTGAAGGCCTGGGTGCCGCCACACGGATTCCATTGAAATTGATGTTTTTTTAATTTGCCCTTGGCACTTGAGGAATTCAAGATGTTCCAGTACAAGAGTGAACAAAGAGCACGGCTTACCGAGGGAAGAAGCAGTGATCGGAGCCCTATTGACCTACACAACCTGGAATCATAAGGCGACTGATATATATATATATATATATATATATTCTTGCCCTCTGCTCATTTTTAGATATATATATATACATATATACACACATGGATGAATGTGGTTGTACAAAATTAATAATTGAACAATTTGAGTTAAATGTCAATGAGGACCAGGTTTACAAGAGCATAAAGCGGTGCAGCGGATATACGTGATTAATTGTCCATTTAATTCGGGCAGAAAGTTTCGTAGTGTGTTACTGTTTTTCAGATAAACAAACAAGTTGTACTGTGATAATAAACAGAATTGAAGTGATAAAGTGAGATACATTATGGAAATCATTTAAATGTTCACATATTAAACAGTTGCGAGTAAGAACGGATAACGGAAACCGAGGATCACGTAAAATTTAGGGATAAAAACATACTGCTGTGAACACATAAGTAGAGCAAATGTTAAATGTGAAACTGGAGTTCACAATCATCATGATCACCGATGTGTCCATCATCATCACCATCATCATAATCATCGTGAGTTAGTTAATCATTATTATCTACATCAACGCAATCCTCAACACCATCATCCCTATCATTTTCACTCAAAGCAGTACCATCATTTTCAACGTCATCATCATTGGTGTGGTCATCAACATCATCGTCGTGAACCTCCTCCTCAACATCGATGTGATCATTATCATCATAAACGTCAACATCGACTACATCATAATCATCAACATCATCACCTTCACCATGATCCTTGACGCCGTCATCCTCGACATCATCATCCTCAATTTCATTAAAATCAACTTCAATATCAACATCGTCATCGTCACCAACTCTAGCATTCCCATCACCTCCATCATTTTTGTCATCATCGTCATTGTTATCATCATGATCATCATGAACAAATGTAACATCACTGTATGGTTGTCACAATCACAATCGCAGATGAGACCAAAATATGAAAACTCAGCTCTGATATTTCACATTTTGGACCTCATCTCAAATCGTAAATCTGCCAAACTACCTATTAGTAATACAATAACATGATCATGGTTTTAATCACCATCGAAATCATGAAAACCACCATGAACGCTATCGTCAACATAATGAAAATCATCCTCGTCAAATTTATCATTACAATATATATCATCATTAACCTCATTATAATCACTAACATCATCATCATTCTTATCATCTTCAACATTAACATGGTGATCGACATCATCATCTTAGTCATCCTCATGCTCATCACAACATTCATCGTCATAATCGTAGACACATTCTTCAACATAATCACTATGAATATCTTACACGTAATACTCAACACCTCAACCATCATCGTTATCATCATCCAAACCACCAAAAGTGGTGGCGATGGTTAAGCGATTATTTCATACACTACAGTCTGAATGGTTCGTGAAGGCCACTGGTATACTTCGAGCGATTCAAGGATCCACCTTCAATGATTTGTTTGAATTCGTGTGTGGTCGCGCGGGTATAGCAGCCGCACAAGCCATGTACACAAGACAATCAAGCCAAAGACGCGGTGGGTTTTATGAGAACGAACGACCTGAGGCCCGTTGAAACCGCATTGTGTTATTGACCACTGACGTAATGGACGAACCATACTGAAGGTACACTTTATCTCACCTAGAATGTGAAGTCTATCATTACATGGATCAGTGTTCAAGAATCATAGCCATGGGCGTGGCAGAATACTTGTCGGCTGTTTCAAAGAAAAGGCTGTGTGAGTTGTACTTAAATGCCAATCACTCTTCTATAAACTGTGGGTCTAGACACAGATGCATATTAGGTGACTGTCAGTCCAAACATTACCCACTTTTGTATCAAGTAAAGGCAACCATGCTCCACATTTGAAAGAGCAGCAGTGCACGCTAGGACTGCTTCCGACAGTCGAACAGCTCTGGGAGTGACCCCAGTGAAGTTGCGTGACCCCCTATAGGACGATAAACATCAATGCGTTACTAAACTCTGGGTCTGACTCAAATATTATCAGTGAGCAATTGTTGCGAAGGTTTAAATTGCAGACCCAGTCGATTATGATCAATGTTTAGACAGTAAAATAGGAATCTAAGTTTCTCTCAACATCAGCAGAAATTGATTTGTATCCGTCAGGTGACAGCACACCTGAAGCAGGTACGGTCCGTGAGGGGATGCCTCAGGTCCAAGGAGTAGCACCGTGTTCAGAACAACTCTCGTGTTAAGGGGACGTACAAGATACCAAATTTCCTAATAGTCATGGTCATGAAATCGGGGTTTTCATAAGAATGAACGTACAAAAGGCCCAGTGGATACTCAAACAACAACGTGGAAATCCGATGGAGCCGTTTGCTACACGTACCTCGCTCGGCTGGATATTGTGGTGGATTATCAGGTAGGAGGTGCGAGTATTCCAACACTCGGCGAAAGGCCTTAATGAGGAGGGGGAAGTATGTCTAAAATCCCACAGCTAGCGGATCGGGGACAGCGTAGGCGACCGGATGAGTCGTCGTTCAACTGGATCGAACCAACGGGCGAGACATGGCAGGCGAAATAAGATGGACGACCAAATCTGAGACGCGATTATTTCAACACTCAGAGAAATATCTCGACACTGTCGTGGAGTATGGTCAAAGCCCACAGTGGATAGATTGCAGATAGATTGCAGATCGGACGAGTCATTGCTCAACGAAGTAGGACCAACGGACTAAGAATGGCAGGCGGAAAACCCCCCGATTAAAGACGCCGATCACATACATAAACCAGGCAGATGCGCACACATCGTGAGAGCGGAAACCGAGAGGTGTTGTGGACTGGAATTCTGACTCATAGACGCGAGTGCGCGCGTAGCACGGTAACTAGCGGGTTGAACAATAAAGATTGTGCTTTTGTAGTAAACCCTCCTAAACCGTACGCTTGTTCGATCTCGGTATAGTGGTGCACTCGATAAAATCTGATTCTCGTCCCGGTAATAATTCACGCGGAAATCTCGGTTTCGAATAGTACGGCGACTGTTCCCGTATTTTCACACAAGACAAGCCAAAAGACATTCAAAATAAAGAGTTTTGTTCCGCCATACATCGGGGTGCGGCTAGGGCGACAATCGCAAAGTATTTATAGGGCACGTCATGACCACACATTCCCACCACATCATGAGAAAGACTTAGGATTGCAAATGTGCATAGCGGTATAAAAAGTCTCAACCAATTTGGACAGTTCCCCTAAGTAAGACTGAGTCAATTGTTTATTTTTCTTTCTCACGACGGTAACAGGATGGGCGTCCTAACAGTTTTATTAGACGATTTTTGGCAACAATATTACTAGTTCACGTTGGTGGCGCACAGCTTAAGAAGTCATGTAATAACGCCATATATGGGGAAGGGAAAATAAATTCTGCCTTCCATGGGAATATATACGATTCGGAAGTTCCGGTCTCAATCATATGTCACCTCACAATGTCCGTAGATGATGTGGAAGCGCTAGAGCGAATGAAACAATTTATAGTGAAATTCAGCCTTCATTATGAGATTAGCTTACCATGGGAGTGATGTTATTGTGATGAAAGTTGCATACAATCAGAAGGTTAACAACACTAATAAAAATGTACATACATAACACGTAAATGGTAGTGTACCAAATAAAAACGAATAACAAGAGCTGTGTAATAAAATACTTGAGACTTGTCGAAATCCAAATAGCGCAGCAGAAATCACTTGGACATTTATGAATAATCAGCTGTGAAAATGGAGCTTGTAAAATGTGACGGACGGATGGGTTGATGTGAGAGTGGTCCTTGACTTGTAGTTTATTTGCTGGATGAGTCTGTGCTCGCGTTAGTGTCGAAGTTGCTTACCGTATGACTGTGTATTGTTTAATTGATATGGAGGCGTCAAAACAAGATGTGTCCTTTAGAATGCTGTGCAGCAGTGAATAATCATTCCTCTTGATGCGTCACATAGAGGTATGTGACAAAACCTGATTAGTTGGGATTTTCTGGCCAAGAGCCATGCCAAACCATGAAACAGGTAATGTATTGGTAAAACCAACACTCACGTTACCGACAGAATTGGAACCACTGATCATTCTTGATATTGCTTGCCAGGCACTTCGTCCAGCGATCCCTGTTAGTGTTGCTCCTGGCTGCCCCTGTCGGGCACTGCACTTGACTGGACTGTACTAGACTGGATCGGACTGGACTGGACGTTGAATGAATAAACATGGCTGTTTTTATGATTCACTTTAGCCTTAGAAATGTGAGTCAAGAGTGTCTCCGTGTGGTGACATATCACAGTATTGGATACGACTTTAGGGAGTAGTTGACCTGATTTCACAAATCTGGCACGTTCAACGAGGTAATTACAAAATATGTGCAGACGAACGCATTGGAGGTGTGACCGATTTATCATGATGTTTCAGTTGACCGAACATCGACTTGTCAATTTTGAATGAAGTCATTCGAACCCAAACATTGTCACTTCGGAGAAAATTCATGAAAGGTCTTGCAGTTCATCGGTTACATATTGCAGCTGTAAAAGTCTATCTGTTAAAATTGTTTGCCGAATCTTTTCAACTGGAAAGGCTACATAAGAGAACTAGTTTCTAAAAATAGTAATGTTACGCATGCAATAAGCCATGAAAATTCCGAGTCGTGTTCGATTGAGCAAGCATGTATCGAGATAAATAATTTCATCAACAACTGCCGAAGGGACACGACCTTGTCAACAGTTTAGTCGGTGTTCTGATGAGATTGCAGTGATGGCTGACACTTAAGCCAGTTTCCACCAAGTTAAGATCTTTTCAAAGAACAAGGAATGTCTACGATGTTTATGGCAGATTAATGAACAGTTTCTTCTAGAACCGGCCATATTACGAATGACAGTTAACCCATTTGGACCTAAATTTTCCCGCAGCTGTACCAGTTTCGCACTTAGCCGGATAATAGAAGACTGTAATAATGAATTTTCACATTTAGTATTGTCGATTATGAAGAGGAGTTTCTATGTCGATGACTGCCTGTTCAGCTTCAACTCTGTGGAAGAAGCCCAAAGTCCAGTCTCCCAGTTTATAGTGATCGCGTCTAAAGACGGATTTAACCTGACCAAGCGGATGGGCAACGACATTAGAACATTATCCGTCCAGCCAACTCACCCGGTTTTTAGTATCCGTATGCATCGGAAACTACAATCCTGTTATGTGCATCCAACTTTCAGTATAATGTGGAACGTCTACGGCGATTACACTACCACCCACGTAACGAAAGCCGACGTCGATTTCACTTGTAGGGCTCGACTCTTCTTTGTGTCCTCCATTTATCATTCTATAGGATTTGTTGCCTCTGTGTTGCTGTGAACATAAGACTACATTGTTTTTATATGCACTCAGGCTGGGTCATGCAGCAGTATTGCACGCTATAGTCGAAAGCAATGATAAGCGTGTCAAGTATCCCACGATGATGGAAAAGTTTTGTATTACTCCGATCAAATCGGTAATGATTCCTTTTTTGAAATTAACGGCAGCAGTTCTTGCCGCCTCTCTAGTCTCTCAGGCTATTGAAAAAATTAAAGTGAAGTCCATTCCGACATTTTGGGTGGATTCGAGGGTGGTTTTACAGCTATTTCTGTCTACAACCATGGCACATCGACCGTCTGCAATACACCAGTGCACATCCGTGGAGATGTGTTGAAACATCAAAGAACTATGCGGATTTAGCACTGAGAGGAATACGTGCGTGCGATAAACTCGAGTTGAATCGGTGGTCTCATGGACCTGGTTTTCTGTGGCGAAAAGAATCAGATTGGCCAACGGTACTAAAGGTATTAGTTGAGCTTCCGAAAAGATGGCTGAAGAAGGATATAATTTTGGTTCACTATGAGAAAGCGGCGAAGTCATGGTTCGATGTACCTGCCAGTTGTGCTAATTGAAAAATACTGCGACGGAGAATGACAACTTTGGTGCGGTCTAAAGGGCATTTGATGGTGAAATCCGGTAGGATAATGGGAGCCTTGGCAATAGAACGTTTAAAGGCGGATGATATCTAATAGGCTGAATTAGAGATAGTGCGAGTGGTACAACAGTTTTATTTCAAGGGCAAAACTGAAACGGTCATAAATTGTATGTTAAAAGAGTTTGGTGGATGCCCAAAACAGATCGCTAGCGCCCTAAGAAAATTGTGTCCGTTTTCAAAAATTGTCATTCCACGAGTCGGAGGAATGTTGAACTAGTCCCCACGACCATATGATGCGAAACATGCAATTCTTTCACCAGTCAAACATTTTACAACCCGTTTACATATTTTGGGTTTTCATGAAAAAATGTGCATGTTGGAGCATTTCATATACTAAAAGAAATTCATCAGCGATCCTGGATTTTGCATGGAACGCCGACAGTCTACAAACTCTTGCAGAATTGTGTAAAGTTTAGGATTTGGAATGTCAATCCCTGCGGTCACTATGTGGCAGTCATAATTGGGGATCGGTTCTTGTTCTGCTAGCCGGCATTCACTCCCATTGGCATAGATTACTTCGGTCCTCCATCCATGAAGCACAAGCGAACAGAAGAAAAACAATTTGGATGCATTTTCACCCGTCTCTCTGTAAGCGCATTGCATATAGAAGGGACACGAGCCATGGACACAGACTTCCCTCTGTGTACATTCCACCAGTATTTTGTTCCTTCCACAATCTACAGCGGCAACCGACTGACCTCTTGAAGGGGCCGAGACAGAGTCGAAGAATTTTATAAATTTGTGAAGTCAACACAAGTTCAATTTCTGCCTCAGAGAAAGAAACTGTGAGTGGATATTCAATCCACCTTACGCCAGTCATCGTGGTAGCTCAGGGGAGCGTTTGATACATCCAACAAAGGAGACATTTCCGCTGATTGTGGATGATCGGGTAATAGGTGATAAAGTTCTGCAAACCACAATGACAGAAGTAGAGAAAATAATTAGTAGTCGGTCGTTGACTTCTAATACTGATCAGCCGAATGACATCGCAACACTCTGTCCCAACCAGGTACTGACTTTAAAGAGCGAACGATCTACGGAGGTAGAGGAGCCTCAGATACCCTACCGTTTGAGTATATGTTGGCGACAAGTACACCATTTGTCTGACGAATTCTGGAGACGGTAGTTTCGGTGTTATCTACTAGCATTACAGAACCGGCAGAAGCGTTATGAGAAAAACGAGACCTGAAGATAACAGGCGTCGTTTTAGTCACCGATATTTGCATTTCAAGAAGTCTGTGGTTAATGATCATAATTAAACAAGCGAAAAGAGCATGACGGCCTAGTGAGAGGAACAATGACGTGAACGAACAAAGGTACTCTCGGAAGAGACTTGTATCAGACTTGCTTGTCAGGAGAAACTCTGACCGAAAAGAAAGGTGGTAATAACTGTCGCAGAGTGTGCATTTCAATTTCACATTTAACTTTACTCTACTCATACATGTATAGTAGTACACGTTTATCTTCCAATTTAACGTGACACATGTATCTGTATTATCCGTCGTTAATCGCAAATTGATACGTCCATATCCAACTAATTTTTATAAAATCAATTCAGTCGCAAACAGTTGAATTGTACCCGACTTTGCTATTAATATGCCGTCTCCTATTGTTGTGCACCCTATTTGTTTACCTGAGTAGAAGTAACGCACTACCGATCTTTCCGTCCCGAATGTCTCGGAGTTAAAATGCCAGAATCTACCAATATAGCAAGTACATCGGTATTCAAGGAGGTGAATGTTAGTGTCTTCTTTCTTAATCTGCCCAAACTATATATATGGCATACTCAGACGTTAAATGTCATGTACAGTCCAAACTGAAGTGACGTGATACAAAAGGTTTGGGCTGGTAGTTGTGGATAACTCGCTGTACTACTAGTCTCTCGTGAATGCGGCGAGAATGCCAGGGTGGCGGGTATAATTTGTGCAGCTGGAGACTCCGCACAAGCCGCTCTCATCTGCCCGAAAACATGTATGAAGGGATTCGGCAGTGATCTCGACCACAATGTACTAAACGACTAGCTATATAATGGCGGTTTTAAACTTGTGGTGATTCGACAGTAAAACATTGTCGTGGTGTCTTGTGAGGTCTATACAAACAGTTCATTAAGTGATCAGTGTACTCATTGTAAAACTTCTATACATTTTTCAGTTTAAGATGTATCGATGTCACTTTTGTGCCTCTGGATGTCAGCTTGAGTTGTTTCGAGGCGGTTCACTGGGTTTCAACATTGATCGAGGTCGCACAGCTAATGTGAACACGGGTAGAATTACTAGCATTTGGATCAGTTGGCTCTCGCAGAGGGGGCGATCGCGATTCTGCCAGGTGAAGAGAGTAAACGGAACAAGCTTGTTTGCAACAACTTGCCAGGCTGACGGGGGCGCTGACCGACAAGTACATCGTGAGCACTGAACGCGTGCGTGAGGGCGTACGACATAGAACGAACAGGATCAACGCCTCCGATAAACCGGTCGTCTGTCTGTGAGCACGTAACCGTTTCGCTCAGAGTGGCATTGGCTTCAGTCGTCGTCATCATCATCCTAATAGTCGGATAAGTTGGGCAAAGCCTTTTTCGGACGTTCGAAATGTAGCCAACCTAACAACACATTAACGGCTGCCGTGGCAGCTGTGGTTAGGTCTGAGAGAACCAAAGTAATTGACCGATCGATCGATCGAGGTTTCCAAGCCAGAGCAAACTGTCCGGGATAGGTGGTAAATCACTGAAAGTCCATTCTGATACTGATTGACCTACAGATGCGATTCAGATGAGGCGGACCATCTCAGGTGAGTGACCTGTGGGTCTGTTAATGGCACAGTAGGACTGTGGCCAGACCGTCTGCAATCAACCTCATTTCAGCCATATGGCTGACCGAGATAACGGTGGAAAATGAAACCGGTTGACTGAATGTGAAAATGTGTCAACCGGTGGCTTATAATGAGCCAGCTAGACAGACCATGACAAAAACGAACTATCTGACGCACGCCATCTATTATCTCGGGTTCACTACTATTTTTTGAGCGGTATCTGTTGAACATTTGGCCTAACCACCGGATGTATACAGTTTAAGCTTCTCCCTCATTATTGTCAGGATTCTACATAGGTCTTTATGAACCATTATGCATACATACACATACATGTACATACATGTACAAGTGGGCAGTTTGCTAACCGACATTGAACTCCGGTCCAAGAATGGATATTCTACATTTCTGCCACATACAAGCCTATGAACTTAAACACACAACATTGTTGTCCCAATGTATAGTGCATCCACATAGTCAGTCTGAATCTAGTCATTTGCCATTGTTTGTCTGTCGATGCTGACCACCCACGTGACCAACGATCACTACGAGATATTCATCAAGCCATCATTTCTCATTTGTTCTCACACGCAGTCTTCGTTCGTTTACTCCACTTCTGACGAAATGTGTACCAACAGCGGTATACGGATAGAAAATTTGGTCATTTTTGGAGCATATTCACAGTGACTACGTTGTTCTCCCTTTTTCCGAACAGCACATGCCGTTTGTGTATCCCGTGGCTGACAAGCCTTCAACCAACAGAACTCGGCGTGAGAGTTTGACAAAAAGTAATATTTTAAGGGGTATCTGCTGGAGAATCGAACTAACCACCAGTTGTAGTTAGATTCAGCTTTCCCCTACCGTTCCCCTTATTGATCTGCACTATGAGGGTGTCTCTCACTGAGCGTGTGCTTGAGCCTGTTTACTTGGGAAGATTTGATTCTGATGCAAAAGATACTATACGAACATCAAACCCCAATATGAAGTGGTGCATTTGACTTGTCGAGTACACTCTCCTAATGTCGAAATGTGCCAGATCTAGGACAACTTACCACTGTCTGTCATACCTGCGTCGCCAGTAGTTGCATTTGAGCGCAGACTTGATCCATAAATTTAGGGTACCAGACCGAGTATTAAAACAAACTGATCTTCAAATCATCGCAGTTGAATGAAGCTGCTCTCGATCACTCACTACTGATGTCATCCAGTTGTTACCTGATCTACCGATTGTTCCACAAGTGTGGACGCAGATGCAAAATTCGGAGTCCCAACCAAAGGGTTTGTTCGAAAGCAGGCTTGCTAACCGAGCCGGGCTAACCAACGGCTTTCACGTACCGCTGTAACCACAGCCACATCAGCTGGCGCGTGGTACACTTGTACTTCATATCAAGTCGGTCGACTGCATTATCCTAGTATTGTGGCTACCATAGTTCACAATCAATAACACCTGGCTTTTCTCGTTCGTCTCTGTAACCGTTTCAGCGGTTGAAACGTAATGCTGGATTGGGGGCCAGCATGCGCCGATAAGTGCAAATAGACAATATATAAAAAAAGTGTATTTCCCTAACGGATTGTACCATCACAATAGTTTTTGTGTCAAGCGATAGAAATTAGAAAGCTGTATTCATGAACGATATGAATTTACAGATTGCTAAAAGAATGACCAAAAGCTAACAATTTTTCACAGATTCGGAATTACGCCATGCTGTGTTTCTAGGTTCATCGCGCCATATGTGGACTTTGACAGGATGTGTTATTGCCATGCTGTGAAAACAAGAAACATTTATGTTGCAACAACCTTCAACCGCTGACACCGTGTCAGAGAACAACTGTTTATCGTCGGATATCCAACACATATCCAAGACTACAGCAGAAGACATCCAACCAACTGCCTACAACAATCAGCAGCCGTTGATCCAAAGTCCAAAGCCAATATTTTTGTACACACAGAATATCTGTTTTGGATGGTTTATCAACAAGTTTGTTTTGTAACGATGGATAATCCATTGGGCCAAACATTTGTGCATATATTTTTAGGAATGATTGAGTTGCAGCTATCTGGCAATGTAGATGATACCAGTCCCTATAAACGATATATGGATGATATCCTGATCTTTACAACTAGTGTTCATTTATTTTCATCGTCAAACGTTTTGAGTTCCGTCCATCTTGAAATCTCTATTTATCATGAGGAAATAACAAACGATAGCTCATCGTTTCTAGATGTTTCGGCCACAAGATGTCAGGATGGTTCATCACAACACTCAGTGAACCACAAGCCACTTGGGGCGGTCAGTATTTACGACTTTCTTCTTTTACTTCGGTTACTTACAACCGAAGTTGGTGCGAAACTTGTTTTACAATGCTCTACAGACTTGCACTGATGACTGCTTACGAGAAGAGAAGGAGAGAATGAAAAGGTGTTATTCATAAACAGGCATTCTGAGCAGTTCATCGATATTCACATCCAGAAAAAATTGATCAAGATTATCGTGAGTACGGTTCCTAGCGAACAGGTCTTTCTGAACCTACCTTCTAAAGGCAAACATATCGCAACTGCTTTAAGTGAACAAATTCAGCTCGCTCTATCTCACACATACTCTGCGGCTGAATTGTGGTTACTACTCACAACTGAGTGTCCTCCAGCTTGTTCATAAACGTGACCAACAGGAGTGCTTTGTCTCATATGTAATCTATCAGTTCACTCACAACTGCAGTGGCATCTATATTGGCAGAACAAGTCGGTACCTGCGACTAGGAATGACTAAATATTTGCGTGCGATAACGCGACAGACAATGGCAACAGGACGAGTGAGCCATTACAAACCACATCATGGAAACAAGTCGCGTTGTTGGCCCGCTGTTTCACGTGTTAGTGTGAAACTGCAGTCCTACATTGCTCGCATTCTCCGGGCGAGGTTATTCAGTACTCGCCGTCCAGCTTTGTGTTAATTCGTGTGCTTTGTCTGCCCTGAAACTGTTGACAGTCATCGTTTCATGTAAACTCTAGTCGTTGACCGCCTCTATTGTTGTTACTATCCCAATGTCTCATATACCACTACGTTTTACGTTCGTGAATGACTAGAGTAAACGAAGTGTTTAAATCTCGCGATGTGTCTCCTAGCATTTAACCAATTTTCTCAGTCACAACCATTATTCAAACTGAACGTTTGAAGTTTTCGTCAACAATTTGAGAAACACGAATGAGACTGCAGCCAATGTTAATAAGCCTATAACATGAAGCTGAAGGACACGTCAGATTTAGACCACAGCTCAGGTAGTTTTGTCACGACAGTACGCAAATTAACGCAGATGTCTTATGAATACAGTCGTCGGAAACACACTAACCATTTGTTTGTAAACGCGTGACTGGTGTGAAAACCAAAGCGACGGTTCTTAAGTGAAACGCACAAAACTATCTATTCCATGAATCACATCCATCTGTAAACGGAAAGAAAGCAGCTGCTTTGTCGACGGCTAATCAATAATGATTTCACGTGTACAAAAGTGGTTGTTAAACGCATTGACGGACCAGCTGGTGAATGATACAACAAGAACAAAACAGCATGTCTTCGATCACAATGAACATGTCGAGTGCTGGTCTCTGTGCCAGCGATTTTGATGAACGACCACTGCTTATAAATTTTGCAGCACTATGAAACCTTATTGATCACCTGTCGATAGATAGCCATAAGTACTCAAAGGCAGTTGATTAGCAGTTTATGCTTGTCGTCGGTTTAGCTATGAATATGAGTCACCGTTCAAATCAAACTGTACGTCTCACTCAAAGATTGTTAACTTTGGCTTCACGTCAGTCACATTTTCACGACTGCCAGGTCCAAACAATCTGCTTCCGTCTCAGACACAGATGCACCGTTTATATTGCAAATGAAGTGAAGTAAAGAAACGACCATTCCTACAGAACTTTTAAGAAGAAGTGTACTCTAACTAGCCGTGCGTGACGTTTGGTATTTTTATAACCATGACCTCATTGTATCTCTTTCTATATTGGGAGCAAATGTGCAACGCTGCTCCACCGGTCTGCTTTGTCCGACCGGCGTGTTGAGGAAGGTCGCGCTTATGGGACCAAGTACACTCTGTATATAACGTTGTTTGTCTCGGTGTGAACGCCAATACACTTTTGTGGTCAACCGTTTGCCAGCGGTGTTGTCTATTCGTTATTCCTCATTTCCGTTCGTTATTTTCAGGTCTAAGGTAATCCGAGCCCACGATAGCTTCAATCTAACTGTGTCGCGTTGTTCTACTCAGTGCCTTTGGCTGTTGCGATGATGGAAATTGTTTACTACGTAAAAAAAGTACCAACCAGCTATAACACTGTATCACAGGAGCCAGCCCAAGTTGAGCGGCATGTATTCAGTCACGGAACTAGAGAGGTTTTCTCAAGCCCAGGTTTTACAAGCGCGGTACGCAACGCATTAGATAACCCTGTTCTTCATGTAATCTGCAAGTTAATTTGCGGTCACTGTAAATTTAATACTTCCAGATGTATGCTTCAGATAATCGAAAATCCCGATAGGAATCATGTTCCGGTCATCAGACCGTGAACGGCCAAATGCCGCATTCCGTCGACAGTTGTGTCACTTGAATTTGTGTGTGCAGAAACAATTCGTTCAAACCCTGAGATTTCCTTGGCCAACCACGGCTACCTAACCTGTGGATCAATTTGTTCCCTTCGGACTGTTCCATCCAGATTAAGATTGACTACAGAAGACCGAATTCGTTCGTGTTTCTAACCAAAACGAAGTAGTGTTAATCACTTGCTCAACCACACTACCTCTCCCTTACTCCGTTGATTGATAAGTTTCTAATTCGTCACTGGATTTCATATAACTGTACCATTCAAAGAGGAAAATGCATAGATAAGAGTCTGCTCGCTGGGACTTTGTTTTCATGATTTCCCAAAGTGTTAGGTCAGTATACTGATACGGTCAAGCTGATAAACACAGAAGAGAATGATAAATTCGGCCTCGGTGGTCGTTAGGTGTATCTGGTTGTTCTAAATAATTTATACGTCGTATTGTTATAAAACGCCAATCCGGATTTCCTCACATACGGTGCGTTTGTTAACTAAACCATACCAGCTGATCGTGTGCTCCCAATCAATCTGATCGCTTCCTCTAAAGTTGATCAACTGATTTTGATGGGCTGAGTCATCCGACTGTTACTCGCTTGTGATGTGAAGATTTGCGATTAACTGGTAATTCTTGTTTGACATAGCTAACTTCAATTCGGCAGCGTCAGTGGCTAGGTTAATCATTCTACACATTGATGACATAATATGTGTTGAATCCTTCACTATAAATGACTGCTATCAACGTTTAATGCTCAGCGTCACCTCAGAGAACCTACATTTCTCACAGTCTGTTTGTTCACTCTGGAACCGTGTAAATTCCAGCTTTCTAACGCCCCATCCGACGATGAGATTTGTTCATTTTTGGTTATTGTTTCTGACCCATTCATTATGGGCTGGAAATATATGATAATTTTGAGCGTCCCGTTCTTGTGGCTCATTATTGCGTCTCCACGAAATCTGCGTGACTTGCTGCATTAGTGTTCTCGGGCCTCAGGTGGAATATGTACTACACTTATTGTTAATCCACCGAAACTCTGAGAATTTGTGACAACTACAACATTGACTTCAGTCGATTTTGTCGCACCGAATTTGTATTACGTTTTCAACTGTAGGATATTCTACTTCAATTTCACGATCTTCCCAGTCATTCTCCAAACTTGAGCTTATAGACGCATATTTGTAAATTAAACTCGATGACAAGACAAAGTACTGACCACAGTCAGCACACCGCTTAGATTATTTGATTATGGGTTTTCATGATACTTCCGCCTCTTTCCAATATGTCATTAATTCTATTACTGCTAACCTGTAGCAAGATCCTATTCATTAGGATTGTGTCTTTTGTGTAGTCTAAATAAACCTGTTCACAACAGTCGATTCTATGCCCTAACTAAACTATTTCATGCTTACAACGTCGTGACAACTTTTCCAAAACGTATTTTGTAAATTTCCAAGTTTTTTTGCCCCAAAAGAAGCGAGCGTCTATGTCCCAAGGGTTTACACTATTTTTGGTAATTACAAGGCCTGAAAGAAGTTTGTTAATTTAGATTATTTTAAACTGAACACCATCCACACTTGAACGTTGCCCTCGTATTCAGACAAGCGTTTCGGCTGGTCCATTTCAAAAGGGAGCACTAGACTCCAGGTGAGCGATATAACTGAATTAAGTCATCCACGAGCAAGTATTCAGTGGCAGTTAAGCTTCAGTAAGAACCACTGACGTGTTGCTGACTATGAGGATGATGATGATGTGAGTATTCACTAAGGGTATCAACCACCAACTGCAATGACTTTGTTTGAGTCTTCTGTGATTGTTTGGTGGTAAAATGTTAAGTTGCTGAAGTTCGTTGTGTTTATTGGATTAAAAGCTATTGATTTGTTGGGTTGTCTGAATGCTCAAGTTCAACTGGTGACCAGTCCAGCATTTTCCTTCATGTCTTATAACTTCGTCACTCATCGGTTTGATGTTTGTCAAAAAATCGATATGGTAATGCCCTGCCGATGAAAAGTTGCCACTGTATTATGTAAACGGTTTCAATATTGCATCGTTTCTCTCATAAATTACAGCCTTCTGTACGTTATTGTTTTGCCACATCGATCGCCTTTTTTCGCTGGCTGTAAATGGATTGTAGTTTCGAGGGTAGCAGTATAGTTTTATCAGTCTTCAAGGATATTTACATTTCCCGATAACACACTGAACGTTCTTCTTATCCAAATAGCAGCTCGTTTTATGATAACCTGCACCAACTCCGATTCATGTTGGTGTAATGACTAACTTATCCTCAGCAAGACTTTCACCTTATATATTGACCATGTTTTCGGTCCAACTCCGGCATTACTTTGGACTACTTTGGTTTAAACAGTCCAGTGTTTATTTGGTAGTTCGCATTTTCCTACCTACTGGTTCAATATAGATGACCTATCCATTAGGAATCCCAAATGAAACTTCGTAAGTTTATCAATTAAATCATCATTCCATCTAGTGCTCTAATACTCCGCTATTGCCACTACAGCATGCAACATTTGATACATGGACAGGTTGATTTATTAATGATAAATCAGCTATGTGAAGTTCAATGTCAATACTGTGTGCACTCGATGGTGAGATACGATGATTCGATGATGATTTGTCCCTGCGCCATTGACCTCACATTAGGCATGACCGAATTATCCTATGTGAACGCTCAACCACTTTCGCTTGTGAGTAAGGATCAGGTTGCCCGATCGTCTCAAAATGGAGACACAGTTACTGTCCTGTTAACTCCATGAACAGCATGTCCGTGGTTCAAGTCCCGGCAGTGGCGATGATATGCACTACTGATGAGCTCTAATGAGAGCGAAACTCGAGTCTAGTGCTTCCTCTGTTCGAAACGGACCGACTGGATAGTCTATGGGAATGCGACAGCTGCGATCAATTGTGGCTGATGTTCAAATTGAAATAAACCAAATCCCCGACTACTCATCAGTGATGCTTTATCACTCGCTTCCAAGATCATATAGAAAATGTCATCACGATCTCTGAGCTAGGTGGACATCGACTTCCGTCTGGAATGTACTTGTCCATCTCGCACACGTACATTCAATTTTTGTCTAAAAGGTGGTTTTACTATCAGCAATGTGGATGTGGAAATACAGTAGGCCCGATTACTCTTCGACACGGGATGTATTGTTGAAAATCAACATTACAGAAGAGTTTGTTGTGGTTTTGTATAGATATCAAATCACCCTTTAAATAATTTGAAATGCAAGTACCTTATTACATTTGTTACTATCTTTTGATTTCGTAATGTCTGCGTTCAATACAACTGGTTGCCAGCCGAATCGCCTATGTAAACGAATGTCAGTAGTCTGTTGTATCACTCGGAAACAGTACTTTGATTTCACTCTCGGGTATAACACTTTACTTAGAAAACCTAGCGAACATGCGCTCAGGTGACGCATGTTTAGAGTGGGGTATAGCCTTCAGTCCGATTCATACACCACCTGTACACCCGAGCCACCTTAGCCTACTTTTCCAACGTGTTGTACTTGTTTGCTAAATCAGGGCACACGATGCTTTCTGTGTGTGTCTATATCATAAGTGGCTGCATGAACAATTCGGTTGAGCTTCTGTCGACAAAACTATTAGGCTATAGCGCTTGCGATGTCATAGGAATCAACCTAGGATGATAATGGACCCATAAATGTAACGTTGTCCCACCACGTCAACGATAGAACAGGTCAAACGGATGAGAGTTGTTAAAGGGACAAATATTTTTATGCTAATCCAAAGATTTCGCTGTTCTCAAGCACTGTTTCGCAACGTCGCTTGATCATCGGTTGGTGAAGCAGACTGTTCATCCACGTAATACAACACCTACCACTGTAGCGCAACATGAGTGTGTGTGTTTTAAGTGGAACGGCAAATGGCAAAGAAATTGACAATCCGAAATCCAATGCAAGATAAGAATCCACCGAACGCTACACACCTCGACACGTCCACTTCATAAATGTGCATGTAAATACCATAAAAATATTGAGAGGTGAATGAATACTCGCCTCGTCAAAGTCCAATGCACTCTCTGAAGTGTCGCTGAATTCAACAGGTTAGATTGTTTAAATCTACGTTAGTTTCTTCAAGACAAAAATCAACTCGTTCCAAATATGTTCACAGTCAGAATTAGAGTGAGTTCATGTATCAGGTAAGCAACATTATAAAATATCGTCCACAAAGATTAGAGATTTTAGGAAAACCGAGAAATATCATACACACACAAATTAAGTCCACAAAAACCGAGTTCTCGCCTCCCTACTAATCAGAGTTGGGGTTGATGGGATACACTGAAAATCAGTGCATGGTCGGCCTCGGAATCCACTGTAGTCCGAGGACTACAGAGCAGCGTGGGTGTAAACGTTGAGATTGTCGTTGTCACAGCTGAGTATGATAATGTAATCGATTTGAAGAGGAAAAGATATGGGAGTGGAATCGTTGATTGACGACGGAATAGGCAAACACGTAGACGGGGTACTGTGAAGCTGTGAGAAAAAGTGTGAACATAGTACACCGATCCACTGATTCATGTAGCAGAAACGTGTTAGGACCATGGGCTCGTGTGCGTCAATCATAGATGATTCCATGACATTTCATGATTGCTGTAGTAGGACAGATTGAAACTTGGATGATGTCGACCATGCGTAATTTCATACTGTACCTTCTCGGCCAGCCATAGCTCAAGCATCCCATACGCATCTGGTTCTACACTTGGTATAAATTTATTGGCAAACAGTTGCGGACTCGATCGAAGCTTTGGCAAATCAGCCCACCCAAGCATGCAAATAAAGTGTCGCCATCGTTTACTACCGCATGGCAATTTGAATTCACGCCAAATCTTGAATCTGGCAATGGACTTGGTCCAGTTTGTTTCATGCACTCCCAGAAATGCTCCGGGGATCGGGAACGTGTCAGGGTTGTGATTCAGTGTGGCGAAATATGTCTCGTCAGGTATCTTGTTTGCAGCCTGATGAGCCAAAGTGTTGTACAATTGTTTCGCTCGAGGATTGTTCAACATGTAGTCAACAAACTCGCGACGGACAATCACGTGGACTGGACCCTTGTACCAGGTGAACTGTGATTTGGAAATCGTGGTCAGGGAGGGTCACGGGATGAAAAGGGATTTAGAGGTGTGAATCAGTTACTCCAGTATACAGAAGTCTATATTCAGGTGTCTGCATTAGTCTTGTACACAACAAGCTGGAATAAGTAGTTACAGACTTATTCACGCGGCGTAATTAGCCAGATTATAGCAAGCAATTTTGCGCATGTTCGACCGTCAAATAATGCGTCAGATTAGTGACCATGGTGTTTCATTGGAACATCATGGACTGCGAAGCGCTTTTTGGTGGTAGAGGCTTAGATTGTATACTGTCGAGCAAAACTGGGGTTGCCTCTACTCTTAAAACTGTCGTGAAGCCTGAATTGTGACAGTGAGCGTAATTCAGTGTTCCGGTTCCTACATGGTTAGGCAGCACACAGTTGCGGTGAGCAGAAATACTCACGTCAGATTTACTTCACCAGTTTTATGTTTAGTGGTCAATGTATCATCTAACCGTTACATAAACTGTTACAAATCACCATAACGAACTCCTGAATTGGTCAGAACCATTAAGGTGATGATTGTGGATTGACTAAATCTATCGGTGATAAAATTAAATTATTTTACGAAGAGTGTATATGACTCGCTTACACAGGCCACATTTAATCCAGTCCTTACTGATCTGCGGATCTGCCAGTTAACTACATCTACCTGAACTACCTGACCTGCAATTATTCTAGATAATTGATTCAAGGACTGTCACGACTACATGAACATAGTCAAAATGGGTTAATTGTCAATGCACTCAGAATTCGACTGATCCACAACTTGGGTAAAATAGACTCACGTTGAATCGAAGAGAATGTGATTTTGGGAAACGTCTGACGTTTCTCTT
>JTDE01002922.1:30070-58396 GCA_014338405.1 Paragonimus skrjabini miyazakii | reverse complement strand
CGATCGAGATCTGTGAAGACCATAATGCTGTAGGCGAGTGGGAAGTTTAACTCCTCCGGACGTTCTGTATGAACAGACCACAGGTTTACTTTGTTAATAGTTCGTTCGCAAATTCGGCACTCGCGGTTTTTCAATCCCCTAATGAAATGTCCTGCTAGGAAGCCAGACAGCTGACCGAGATTATATGTCAATCCGCAAAGTGCAATAATTAGTATGTACAATCCAATCGTTTTGTTAGATCGCACCGAATAGTGAGCCGGAAGGTAAGTGTTGGTGACCATTTTTGGCATCTTCAGAGAAACATGTGACATACTGAAAAAAGTGAAACAATTACATATGGGAGGTTGAAATAAGTACTATGTGGTTAACGGTCAAAATTCATCGGAAGCACACGACCGGTTTTTCGTGGTTGTGCATACCAAGTGAACTTCGACTACACATCCTAGACAAGAAAAAGCAATTGTTGAATTGTGTGTTGGATATTTGATTTCGCTTAAAGATAATTGTTTCTTTCGTAGACTATGCCTGGGTTACAGGTTAATTATGCTACTTATCTCAGACTTGAAATAGTCCACAGTACTGGTCTATGGACTATACTGAGTCTGAGGCTGTTGAGTAGTTATCCACAAAACAATCAGTTGTTCTCCAGTGAAAATGAATGCTGAATATAAATGTACATTGTTTCTCATTCAGGTCGAGTACACTGGGTAACCTCTCAGAATCAGTTGCATGTGCACTCAGAGATTTGAACAGAGAAAATATTCAACAGCTTGAGGAAACCAGTTCGAATTTGTTGCCCAATGTGATGTATTCCAGTGATGAGAGGATGGTTCCTGGTGTATCTGGATACATGGAACAGAATGACCTGCTTGTCCTTATGACTGACTTATTCTGTGCTCACTGATTTCAGATGATGGCGACAATTGTCCATCATTTCTGATCATATTAATCCGTACCCACCAGGTGGGAAGTAGCAGAAAGTCCGATGGCGACATGCGGACTAAAATGAGAAGTAGCTGGACTGTCGACTCATAGCAGTCTCTAACGTAGCAATGACGGCATCCTGTTTCTATCAATTTTCCTATCAACTGGCGATCAAGCCAACAAATCAGAACACGTTTCTAGACAATCAGGATAGGCAAGTTAACGTGCCAATTGCCTGTTATTTAGACGATCACCCACATCGCTATTCGTTCAGATCACATTCAGCAGTTGGTCATGGTCAGTAATTCATCAGAAATTACAATGCATATGCAAATATGTGTATCCTTCTTTGGCAATACGAACTTATTCACTGAACGATACGCACACCCGCGATTGTGATACGCATTCAACACTAAAGCGAGACCGATACGTTCATCTCGGGACAGCCAGTATGTCCAATGCAATAGCAACATTAATTGTTGCCTGGCTAACGACCACACACTGTGCCGACTGAAAAGTCTATGAAAATGCGACAGCTGCGACCAACTATGAGTTAAATCCAGTTTTTGTGAAAAACTAAAATCCCCTACTACTCATCGGTAATTAGTGAAATGTTCATTGGCCACAAATAGCCGTGAGACATAGAAGAGCAAATCAGCAGAAGAAAGATTGGCATATCTATAGCTACCAAAAACATCAAACGGTGTCGAGATGTGTTTCACCAGTTTGATTGATCGTACTGATTAACTCATCACCATCACAACATAGGAGCTAAGGTCAGATATTTGATGCATGCAGCTGACTAGTTCTATGGAGGTATGCTGTTTGCTAATCACAACCCACCGAAACTGAAAACTGGAATAATTCCTCATGGGAACACTGTTCTCACTTTTGAAACTGTCGGCCTTTTTAAAATGCGACAGCTGCGATCAATTGTGAGTGATGTCCAATGAAAATAATACACAATTTGAGAATCATTTGTAAACAGCTCTTACGTATTGGCAACTCATAAATGGATCCAGAATATTCTCATATGGGGTGAAATTTACGAATGTTGCGGTATTTGCTGCCCGACAAGATGTGACTCGCTACAGTAACCCTGGGATCATTGATCACTGATCAGAGTTACACACATGGAAGTTCCGACAATGACTGAATTGATAACTGGTAAGATGAAGAAGAGTGGAGATTACTGCGGAAATGAGATCGATGCGTTCGTTGATGCATTAGGTGAGCCGGCTCGAAGAACCTTTGTTTCTGAGAAGAAAAGAGTGTGCAAATCTACAGATCGTAAAATGGTTGTGTGGTCCAATGTACGATTCTCTTTTCCAACCACACTGGTCGATTGAAAACCAGCCACAAAGTACCTAAGACTTTGCGAAAGCAGTTTCCACCGGTAATGGCTTCTACCTTCGTAATTTCTACGACAAATATTGTGCAAATATTTTGCAATCTAGATTAGCACGAACGTTGGGGTCTATGTGGAATGGTGAATTTACCACCATGTCACAGTCACTTAAAACATTGGTGTTAAGATTGTGTTTTACTTCAACTACCCTATTAGGAGGAGTCACCCTTAGGATTTGTTCTACACAACAGTATCAAGTCGCTGGTTTTATTCATAGCTTCAATCACTGACAATGTTTTCAAATAATATCTTGCTATGCTAGAGGGACGTGGAGATACAAATGACGTAAATGTAAAGAAAACCTATACATCATATATTCCGCGAAACCGATAGAGAGCATATTCGTCAACAGCACGACAAACACAAGCACTCATCCTGCAGCGATGCAGTTGTCAACGGCAAGGTCGAGTGTGATGTGTGTTCGGACAACCTGCATACTAAAATTCACACATAAATTATTATTTGCTGGTTAATTCGAGTCAGCCAGTAGCTAAACCGGACAGAGTCACAGTTGTATGTGCTATAGCTTCGTTTGTACGGTCCGCCTGACATTGTTTGCTACATTGACGTGATGGTCAGTCATTGCATCGTTTGATCTGGGAAGCTATGCTGACTAGATCCTTCCAGAGTCAACTATGTAAGATAGGTCAAACGAGAGCAATCAGACGAAAAGCAGTTACACCCTTACGCTTATCGGGTTGTGTATCACACTACTGAATTCGTAAGTCTGCTAAGTGAGTGAAGCACGAATCAATGAGTATGTAACAGAATTATGTGATCATAGTTGCAGCACTGCTGTCTCTAAAGCAGAAAACGGCACGGTTCGAAAATGTGCCTCCAAACATAGAGCACTCCGATCACCAAGCGGTTAACGGTGACCATCGACGTATCATCATGTATAGCTGAGAAACCCACACTCATTTTCAGAATCTTAATACGGTTCGGAATACATCTACTGACCGTGGCATTAATTGGAATGAGTCATCAGTGACTTATTTGCTACGCCCCTGAGCTGGGTTAGCCCATCACTGCTAAGTGAACCAGACTTCTCAGTCCTTGGATCCGGTTCAGGACCCTGAGGATATCGTATATACTTTTGCCTTGTAGGTCAGACCATTATGTACGAAACACCGGAACGATTCCTTCAAGAAAAGCTTGATTCCTTTAGTTTCACAGGTCAAACTGGTGAGTTGAGGACTCAACCAGGGGTCCCATCTATCGGTTTGAAACATGCCGGTAGAGATATGTAGTGTGGGTACGCAGCTGGATCGATGCAGTACTGCAGTACGATCGGAACGTCGCACCGCTCTCATCACCACGGAACTCAGAAGTTGAGACATTGATATGACAGCCGTGAATAAGACAAGGCCTGCAAACTAAAGTATACTCTGGGAAGCAGTTGCTGGATACATCTTGTACCGGACAGATTATCCGGCAGAAGGTGCTCTGGAGCACCGTATCTATTTCGTAGTCACTGACCGTGACAAAGATTGAGAACAGACGAACTGCTTGGCGTCAGTCCTCGAACCATGCTGATACGCCTCTTATGCGATCGAGGTAAGCCTGTTAAGGGATTGAAGAACTCAAAGACGGGGGCGGTATTTCGAAGCGATAAACCTGCTACCAATAATCCTGCTGAACCGACACAACGTACACCGCACGGATGTCCGCTTAGTGAATATTCATCGTTTCGTCGTCCCAATTTGGTAGCGCAAGTAAACAATATGCATGCTATTGTTTGCAAATTTCAATACGTTACTTGCGGTCTGTGAAGAGGAACTTCAGCGACTGGCCAAGGTTTGTGTATAAACACAAGTAAGACAATTTCTTTCTTTCATCACTCTTGGGGTGGAAATGATGTGTCCACACTTGGAATCCGTATCAGTGGAGACATTGTGGATAGTTGCACAGATTTCTACCACCTGGGTAGCAACTGGGCGACAGATCTGCCTGTGGACTATCCGTCGCCAGCTCATATGGCGCAAACTAGTGCTGCTTCCGTACGTCTTGAAATACCTGTCTAGAAAAACTTTAGCTGAAGATGAGAACAAAGCTACCAGTCTATTAACCAATGGTGCTGCTTGTGCTGTTGTCCGACAGTAAATCTTGAACACTACAACAACCGAGTGTCTACGGCGAATATTGGATATTTGGTGGTCGGATGCTGTAACAAACACCGGTAATTCAGCGGTTAAACTCGGACGGATATGAAGCCATCCTGGTCCCCAACTAGCCTTCTTGGTTAAGGTAAGTCTGTATGGTGGACGACGAACGGATTCCGAAACAATTGTCCTACGGTCGGTTGAAAGTAGACAAGAGAATGTCTGGTGGCTAAAAACTGCGATACCGGGGTGTTGTTTAAGTAAGTCATTCGCGTTGTGGTATCGATTTTAGAACTTGGGAGGACCAAGTCTTGAACTGGATGGTATGGAAGTAGACGGTCCGGACTGGCGTCTGGCATTTCAATTAGCAGGTTTAATGAGATCGGAGATCTCGACTTGTCTAGGAAGTCCTAATCGCGGGGTTACCGATTGGAGTTAACAGGACAGTTACTGTGTCTCTATTTCGAGACGATCGGGCAACCTGATCCTTACTCACAAGCGAAAGTGGTTGAGCGTTCACATATGATAATTCGGTCGTGCTTTACGTGAGGTCAATGGCGCAGTGGTAAACACGGTTGCCTCATGAACAGCATGTCCGTGGTTCAAGTCCCGGCAGTGGCGATGATATGCACTACTGACGAGCTCTAATGAGAGCGAAACTCGAGTCTAGTGCTTCTTTTCGAAACGGGCCGACTGAATAGTCTATGGGAATGCGACAGCTGCGATCAATTGTGAGTTATGTTCAATTTGAAATTTTAATTAGCAACCGATTCACGGTCGTGAATTCAAGTTGATGATATACAAAGGAATTGTAGCCTTGGTGTCACATCTATATGACGTTACGAGTAATGAATCTACGAGCTTGCTCTCCGTCTCATATTGTTAACTCGCCAACGTACTCGCTGTACACCATCAGAGAAGAAAACAAGATGATTCACGGTGATTTTTTACCGACTCTTTACCTCAGCTACTTTTGGTGCGTCTAACGACGGTTTGTTTGATTTAACTTTTGCTTCTCATATCTAGAGCTCAATGATGATACACGTCTATGCTGGATTATTATATTATTCATTTTGAAGAACAACATAAACATCTTCGTTCAAAGGACGAAAAAAAACATTGACACCGAAATTAAGCAACATATTTTCAAGAAAATAAATGTAGAAACAAACTGTCTGTCAAATGTGGGACGCTGCATAGTTGGCAACATTGAACAGTTGACGAGTCCTATCATAAGAAAGGCAAGCGTTGACAGTTCAGTCATCAGATGAAAAGTTACTTGTGCAGTACGTAACAAACGGACTTTAAAATGAGGAAAAAATACGGGGAAAAATAATTTTTAAAAAAATAAGGTAAACTGTCAAACTCACAAGATCAGAAGTCCCCAGAGCACAGAAGTGCTATCAAAATCAAGGCCCACGCATCGGGACAGAACAATGTTTTTCATAGTGAGACAAATGTCAGAGAGATGGCAAGTTACCGCCAGGTTCCCTGCCTAAACGTGTTGTAGTTTTTAGGGAACTTAGAACAGTCAGTAGACATAATTCCGTGATTGCGTAAGATGGTAGTCGCAGTCGAACAATAGCGTTGCATGAAGGGGGCTCGATAACGATGTACGTCTATGTTGAACTACTTCTTGTTCTCTATTTTCAATATCATTCCTTCCACGTTGGGTCGCATAGTTGGAGTCTCCCAGTTTTTTGTCCCCGAGAGAGATAATGATTTCAATTTCGTACCAGCCTACCATCTGGCCAACTGCCATTTGCTGACTGGACCACAAAGGACTACCATTTGGCTAACCATCGCTGACCAACTGGATCCCGAAAGTCCACATTCACGCGCCTCCTGGTCCGATTTTTTCATGTTTACATTGGGTATGTTACAGGAACCATAAGTGGTGCAGCGCATGTCACTGATGCCTTTGATTGTGTGCAAGCGTCATTTGGCTCCGATAATTGTGACCGTCTAATTCGAACCGGATACCGATTATTCTATTTTTTCATTCAAACCTGTGGTTTATGTGTTTGGTTCTAAGATCCGTGTTCTAGTCGAGCCAGGAAACTGCGTTATGTATACCAAAGGTGGATTTTCACCTATCAAACCATAACAGGTTTAAAAAGGTCTAACGAAAATATTCACAATGCCTGGCATTTTGCCAATAAATGAAGTCTAGGGAAGTTGTTTGACGGCCTCACTGTACGCCTGAATAGGAGCATGCAGGAGTCTTTGAATAGGCATTGCTACAGAATTAACTGATCCAGATGATTGACTGCCTAAGCAGCATTTCTCTATCATTTCAAGCTGAAATATACCAACGCCACCGGTGAACAGTGACATTGTATTTGTCATAACCCGTCCAGCCGTGCGGAATCAGAACATGAGACTCGAGAGCGTACACTGAAATTCTGCCACTCAGTGGGTGAACAAAACGAATGTGTACATGTTGCCCAAAAGCATGACCAGTCTGACAAACAACCAATCCGAAAGCAGAGACCTATTGATCCAATTTAACCAGACCACAAACGGCTGGTAGGACCAATAAGCAGGCGTTAGGACAAAAGTACATCGACTATCTGCAACAACGGGAACGTGTCCGTAACAGTATTACTGTGTTCGAGTGTAGTGTTTGGACATGTTGTTTCTGTCACTGGTTCGGAACCAGACGAAGTTCATTTTTTCGCAGTTGGATCTTTTCTAAATTATCAAATCTACCAAACTGCTTATCAGTAATTTAATATCAATGTTCACCGCTGATGTTGGTGGATTTCAGTGTGAACTGATCGAGAAATCTTGCTGGAATAGAAGTAATTTATGATTGGAATGGATCTGAAAAAAGGATTGTCTCTTATTCCTCTAGATTTGATCAAAATACTGGTTTGCATGTAGTCTATTGTGATTCTACGATGACTTTAGTTCAGGATACCGTTCTTGGAGTAACTGTCTTGAAACAGACTTTTTATGGATCTGTACAATGTTTTGAATTCTTTGTGCAAAAATTCAGTTAAAACTAAAAGATAACAGTGTAACCCATCTAGAAGACTACAAGCGCTAGTGAATCTTCAAGTCTGCTGTCTAGAAGTAGAAAATGCTTTCAAATTAATCGCTCTAGAGGGACCAGTGCGTGTTGCCACATAAATTGATTCCCAAATACTTGCTAATTGTTTGAGAATGCACATATCCTGAACATGTGAAGCCGTGTGTTGAAAATAAGATTTTCATTATCAAATGAAAATAATTACATTGCTCCATGTTAAAGTATGATCATGAGAACTGGCTGGGCAACGAAAATGTTTGTTTTTACTGAGGCAGCTAATGTGAGCAGAATAACTGTGTATAGAGACTACTGCGTAAAACGTGTGTATGTATATATGTGTACATTTGTGAGCATGTGTTTGCATATACGCATGTGTTGCATGCTAATCCCCTCATAGAATGCCCACTACAACATACTTACCTTCTTAAGATGTTCGTTACGGTCACAGATCCCCTTTGGCTCACCTCCGTACAGCGAACACTATAATGCAATCCCTCGCCTTGGCGGAAACTGTGAATAGCTTGGACAGTAGGGACAAGATTGTGTGGGACGGTTAGTATATGCTAAACACTTTATTGGTATGATGACACGTACAGTAAACCATCTTCAATACGCCTGTCTGACCTTCCATCTCCGGTGCTGTACATGGTTCTAGTTCTAATACACCGACGCAATTATCAAATTCATCACTGTTCTCTGTTCTACAGCTGGCTTACATCCGCTTTCATGTTGTGAGTTTGCCGTACTGGTAAATTGGAAGTATCCACCTACATTAAAGTGATTAGTTGCAAATGGAGGTACTAGAGAGTTTGTAAGAGACTCAAGTCAAGCAAGAGTGACAAATCAACGTGGTCAATAACAAGTCGCCAAGAAGTAGAAAACACGTGTTGTGACTGGCACAGAAAAAGGTTGTCACATGTACCCTGCTGAATAAATTAATCAACAGAGTTTCTCCGGAATACAGCTCGCGCTCGTGCCACACACGCTGACTGCAAACTTTTCAATAAAACAAAAGTTTGAGGATATTTGAAGTAGGTCAGATGGCTCTAATCTAACATTAAAAAGATCCATGGCGCCTTCTGTCAAACCGTTATAACTTTGGGTTCATGAGCTCACACATTGCTATCAGTCGTTTAGGTGATCACTGTTGAAGACCACTTCTGCTTCGGTTAATCGACTTTTGCACGAACCCTCCGTACCTGTGGATACTCTGTCCGACCGGATAGTATATCCGCATTACCATATACAAATGAACAAAAAATGAACCACGCAATCTATGAGTACTCGCCCTGATACGGACTGCCTTTTCGTAGTAAGTCTAATCAAACTTCCTTACATGGTTTGAGTAGTTTTCAGACCAAAACCACCTAGGTAAATCCGGTCACTCTGTACGGACAACCTTATCAGTGAGTGCTCATACGACAATTTTTTGTAACATAAGTGATCAGATATAAACTCATGAACGCACCGAATTAACGCTACGTTATAATGTACGAATGTCCATGTCGTCGTCGGGTGGTTTACCCCACAAGTCCCTACTAGTACTGGTCCACTTCCTGTAGATTGGTCTTCTACGAGCTGACTGATCACTACATTCAAATCCTCCTCGGCGAGCCTACCAAACACGACAGAACTGTGTTAAGTGGAATGAATTGTAGACTATAGGGGATAATGACATTTGGATAGGTTTAATTAGACGAATGACACTGAGAAATGAGCGACACTCAAAACAGCCAATCGTTTAGTTAACACAGGATGAGTGGGTACTAAGCCAGCTGACATGGTAATCTGTGCGATTTGCCAGTGAGTACCGTGTCGGGCTGATACCTATGACAGGAAACCGATGAGAAGTACCTCGGCCTATGTGTTCTCAGCAGTCGCACCAACCGGTCTTCTGTCATTGTCCGAGCGTCCTGAAGGTGTTCCAAACTGACGGAAGAAGTGGCACTATAATCAGATGCAGTTGAGATACCGTTCCAGTCGTTGCGCACGATAAAATGAATCGCCATGTCTGCTTCATTCACCACTACGTATGTCTTCTTCTCTGAATTCTTCTGTACAAATTCACACTGTTCAACGAAGTGTCACTGAGCCGACCTCCAACATAGGACACAACTGTGGACGTACAGTGCTGTCAATCGGAACATATAGCACACTTATGCAACTGGAATTATTCAACATCGGATAGTGATGGGACCGAACTGTTGTTGATTTGATGACACGTACCTGAATACAACGCAACGGAACCATATACGCTGTTGAATTAATGTACCAAACTCAACTTTGCAATCATGACCAGTTGGTTCCAGTTAAGTACCGTCAAAGCCTTTAAAAAATCACTACACTCATTGATACAGCACACTACCACACTTTGACATGGATATATTATTTAAGCAAGGCGGTGAGAAAAAGGATCATGGAAAATGCCATCATTTTATACTGCATCTTCAGTGCCAAATAACATTAACCGGGAATGTGTATAACACATGCACGAAGGGATGAGGAAACAAGACAGCAAATGGTAATACGAAATGTTAACATATTCAGTGTATGCACCCTAACCACTGTTAACGAAATCTTGTGAAGAGAACAAAATGTTCATCTGGTAGAGTACTTGTCACGTCCGTCAGCTTCGCCCGGTCGGTCTTGACTCTGACCGTTTCCGCCACGTCCTCGAAGTCCTCCAGGAAGCTCCGGACGTCCCCATCCATCAAACGGCTGCGGCCATGGGATCTTCATACTCCAGTCCTGGTCACAGCACCAATTGTTGTGATCCAAGAACGCCGATGCCACAAAGGTTGTTTATTCGACAAAGCAACACATGGGTTAAGCATTTGAACAAGACCAGAAACAAAACCACTCATTTGCACGCGGTATTCGGACCCAGACCTTCTCGGCTGTCGCAGGTCAATGCTCAGTTCCATTAAGTAGCAGGGACCATTATGGGCGATGCTGCACTCTGGTTTTCCTTCCTGCATTTTTCTTGCGGCTTGTACGATGTCAAAATATATGCTCCGGTCCTACTACTGAATAGCCGTGGTATGAGTAGTATGTTACGATCGCTCAACTGCACTGCATTACTGTTCATCAATAGCGCACGTTTTACTCGATCTCTACCTTGTGTCGATTCCTACTCCTAAAACTATCTTATCCCTATATTAAATCATATTGTTCTGATCTAGATTGTATGCTGTCAAATATCAATATCCCAAAACCAGGTGGATACCGACAACCGTTTTGAACCCGTTGGAATGGTGTGCATTGGACAACACTGATGTCATTCGAACCACCATGCGAGATGTTTGTCTAGTAGCCAATGAGGCGCGCTGGCACAACCGACCAATCACGACACGACGTGTGGTACCTGTGTGTCTAGTCTGTTTTGATCAAGCTTTCCAACCAGGACTCGAGCCGTATTTAGGGTTAGTGATTAAACGATAATTCAGTTTATGCTTACTGTCTAAATATGTAACCAACCACACTGTGAATTTCACCCAATCGTTATTCCGATTGGATCTATTTCGTCTAATACTAACTGCGTGATCTAAATCCAGGTCTGATTCTGTATCAATTAGCTTAATGACGACCAATAAATCATGAGGCTCTTCCACTCTAACTTCCTCCGTTTTAAATTGTATGTGTCACCAGGTATATTTCAAGCTTCCAAAAATAAGATTCTCGTTGGTATATTTGGAGAGCCGGTGCATTCTTGAGTAAGTAATGAACCATACATGGCCAACAGCTGTTAACACCAACTCATTGTTATCTGGAAGCCAATATATTGAACAAACCGATAAAATGTCTTACTTTATCTGTTGCTATAACTTACTGCTCTAAATCCCACACCATCAAGTGTCAAAATGTTCTTGTCTACAGGCTACCAAAGTGATACATAGAACTTATTCATGATACTGTTGTGCAATCGGTACACGACCTCGCCGGTCTGTAGCGCCTTAATATCAATCCGAAATTATCGGCGGATGGTGTGCGAACATCATTGTCTACGTAATGTGGCTGATTTGTTAATTTAGAAAAGACCCAATTACGAAAAGTCTTGACTTTGGCTGGACTCGAATCATCGACAGAAACAACATGTCCAAACGCAGCAAGTATACAACCAGCTGAGCTACCAAGCCACGCCGGGAGCTCAGATATTTCATATTCGGACCTAGTTACCCACCCAACCAACTGTGTCATATGGAATCCACCAAATGATCCAACCGACTGAGTGGGTAATTATGTCCAATTGTGACATTTCTAAACCTCTATCATAGCCTCGTAGCTCAACTGGTGAGGCATTTGCCACGTTTGGGCATGTTGTTTCTGCCGCTAGTTCGAATCCAGCCGAAGGCCAGATTTTTCACATTTGGGTCTTTTCTAAATCATTGTCTAAGTGATCCCACATGGATGCCGTCCCGCTAATAATACGTTACTAAGTATAACTATGTGCATAACCGTATTCGCTATTTCATCAGTTGTATATGATGCGCAAATTTTACCTTACGACTCTTGACTGTGAAGGAAACGCCAACACATCACTACACGGTTTCATTCTGTCCTGATGAAGGTCGTGCTGCTACATAAGTAAGGCTACGGCTAAAGCAAATCTGGCGACAGTGTACACGTGATAAACCATAAGTAAGTCAGGCTTGACTACTTCCTTTCTTACTATGGTTGGAGTGTCTCTGCTATTCAACGGGAAACATTAAGAAGCAGCCTTTTTCACCTAGTTTATCGTAATTTCGAGTACTTCGAACATATAACATTCCCTTTGCTCACTGATTACCTGCTGCTAGGAGAATGTCACTGATCTCAGCGAGAAGGCTCTCAGTCACATTGCACGAAGCGCACCCGAGGTTATGTATGTGAGACAACAATTAGACAGTGGTTCAGTCTTGAAACCCCGACAGAATGGTCACTGATATGGCTAGTTTCTAACGCCAACGGCTTTTTAAGTTTGGTGTCACTTGAAGGCAATTACCTATGAACCAAGTAAAGAGCCGCACAAAGATTAAATCTATGCGCTAAAAACCAATTCCTGAGAATCTTAAGTTACACCCTGGTGAATATTCGCATGTTTTTTCCCTGAGCCGCACGCTCCCGTATGAACAAAGCAGCTGGCAGTGCATTGATAAAACGGCAACGAATGGTTTGTTGAAAATATAAACACAGGGAACAAGCTCGTTTCCGTTGTAACTTGATCTACGGCCTACGAACGTGTAAACAGACAACAGAATAACGGGTAGTGAAACGGCAGATAACGGAACGACGGTCAATGGTAATGAACACCTGACTACGAAGTATGCACAACTAATTCGTAACCTCCCGGTCAAACCAACTACCCGGTGCTAACACAGGAACACTGAGAAAAGACTGACCTCTAGGCAGAGCACTTTTTATGTCACTCGATCCGAAGACAACACGGTCACAAACTAGATCACATTTAAAGGGTTTGTGACCAATCAAGAGACATGGTCAGAAGGTGGACCAGACAAAGATTCACACAATACAGTGATGCCCCAATTAAAACACAAGCGTGTGGACGGGATGCCAGAAATTGGCACAAGGCTGAGAACGTTCGTGAAGGACGAAGTGGCACCTGACCGTGTCGAATATGAAGGTCACTTCGAACAGAATGAGATAGGCTTTTCCATAGGCGAATGAAAACGGTATTGTCGCAAAATTTGGGTCTTCCCCGACAGTTTCCAGTGTCCTCATCAGACGTAGCTACTCTGGTGGATCACAGTAACTTGAATGCGTGAATAAAGATTTTTGCACATATTAATGCGTTGGAATCCAATCACCTCTGCAGCACACAGGATGCGACATATCCAAATTGTGATACGGTAGATAAGCTCGAATCTATTATTTAAACCGAATGTCTAGGCGAAGACAGTCAGCTGGGTCAAAAGTTCGCCAGGGATCCTCTTTCGCCCGGTGCCACTGATGACGAGTAAGGTAGGTCGCCCACGCATACCATTGATTTGGCAACTCATTTGCTGTGCATTACCCGCTGTGTAACAATTTGTTGGGGTAGGGAGTCGAGGCTATCAGGAAACGGGCTAATCCTGTAACTAGTAACAGCGTAGGATCGGTCCAATCTCGCACTTGTTTACGTTAAACGACAAGCTCTTTTATGTTGATCACTGGTTAATCCAATGTAAATTTATAAAAGACCCCACAGTGACAAATTTGGACGTCATCTTGATTCGAATCAGAGGCAGAAGCAATATGCGCAAACGCGGCAAGTGTTCTACTAGCAGAGCGAAGAGCTCGGAACTTTCAAACTTGGAGTCGGTTACCCACAAATAGAGTAGGTTTTTGGCTCAGCTGGCACAGCACTTTATGCACTACGGTATATCGTTTTTTGTCACCAGTTCGGATCCAGCGGAAGTCAAATTCTTCCACAATTTACCAACATAATGATTGACAATTTAACTCAAGTCGTTCTGATGAGTTTTTCGATATCCCGGATGGTGTACAACTAGCCATATTTGTGATGTTGTTGATGTTCGCATAGGGAAGCCGTGAGGATTTAACAATTTTCAATCAATGTATAGGATGCAGTCCTATCAAGAACTAGGGTTAAAACATTCAGACGCGTGGTAGAGCATCTCAGCGACAGTCCAGGTGGCCCATATAAGTTGAGCATCACTCGCAATGATTTACAGGTTTCATATAAACGTTTATGCATGAGCATTCGCTCGGGCACGATATGAGGTCAACCATGCTTGGGATCAACACGGTTGAGTCACGAGGGTGTGAACCGGAGTTCAATTCACGGTTATAGCAAACGTGTGCGCGACCGACGAGCTTTAACTAAAACGAAATTCTGGTTCAATATTTGTTTTCCATGGGAACTCGTCGAACAGTCCATTTGAATCAAACAATGAACAAGGGAGTATGAGATTTGTTCGACTCATGCACATTGTGGTTTCACATTTGTCCAATCCTGTGTGATATTGCGGGTATAGTGTCTAACCAATCGAAAAGGTGAGAATACACACAGTCCCGTGTGAACAGTATCAGGCCCAAGAATCGTTGGTATTTAGCAACAGTCACCCAGGCGATCTACTTGAAAAAGCGGTCACAAGCTTGTCTTGTCTAATCCACGCTGACTAACCGATACTAACTGATTCCCAACCACGTACAGTACACCTGTGTAAGTAATCACACACCTGTCCGACTAGTTGTTTCTCTATAAACTATTCAGTTCGAGATATAATAAACGGCACGTCATACGGCTTGACCAGCAGAAATATGTTCAATTTGGAAAGCGGAATTGACGTACACGGCGTACCGACTTTCACGAATATAATTTGCTTCTGTGAGTTGGTTTTCAACAGTAAATACATCAAGGCAGTAAAGTGAACGTAGTGGATTGCAATATTCGAGTTGGATTAACTAGACAAGAGAATCACTGCAGCTCACATCTTGTTTGTCTTAGATCACTTTCATCAGACAAGAAATATCCATAGAGAAACTGTTGGCATATATATTAATAGAAGACTGGCGCATGAACTTGGACGTTCTCTTAAATGCTGATCGTTGTGTCTAATTGCTGTTGAAGACTGTACACCTCGTCAGTAAGATGACAGCAATCTTAACCATAGGTATGTTCATATGTGTTCGTAGGTTTGGAAAAGACGCGTGATAGATAGAACAATTTTCTCGCACACAAGTAGAGGAGGCGTTTGCCACTTAGTAATCAGCGCAAACAATAATGAGCATATTGTAACCGTGATTCAGAAGTTAGTATATGTTCTAAACTGGTTCAAACAGGAATTTTATCACACTGTCAAATGAAACTTCAGATTACACAAATTTGAGACGATGAACAGATTCGAGGAGATCATAAATTTACGTTTATGGTATGAGCTTATCGGCAGTATCCTTGTCTGGATAGTGATCTAACCAACCAGCATGCAAATTACAAAGTGAATATTTTTTCAACTAATCCAGTGGTGTTAAGTTCTTCGATATAACCGACTCGTCACCTAATCTGTGTTTTCAGCATGTCTTGTTTTAATCCACTGTTCAAAAATAAAGTTTGTTTCGGATTTTAAGATTACAGTCAGTGTGCTAACGTGTTTGGTGTAGATCTTCTGGTTTAAATCCAATCGACTGTCAACTAGACCTGTGTCCACTTGGATTCGAATGATAACTCCCACGTCCTCCGCTATAAAATAGATCAAAGTTGTTTGATAACATGTTCATCCAATCGTGACAGACTGGATTCGATGACGGCTCATATATACATTAAGTTACCCTAAAAATGAGAGTTAAACGACCAGAAGCAATATTTTGGTCACCAAGCCAAACATCTATGCATTTGGTCATTATGATAAACATATCAGACAGACGCTGATTTGAAACCCAACTTACATTCCTGCTCCTGTTAACATTAATAAACATCCAATCTCTTGTGTTACGTATAGTCATGCAAACAGTTTTCTTGTCCAGTGAAAAAGCGCTTGGTCAGGATAATATATATATTCTGCGTATACATCCACGTGCTGAGCTTGCTGTCAAGCTGCGACGCAACATAAACGAGGCGATTATATGTGGACGTGCTTGGCCAGTACAGTGGTAGGCGTTTGAAGTCTTCTATCGGATGTATGAACGGTATATTAACTGAGTTATCTGCCAGCACTTAAATCGCAATACCACATATAGAAACAGTTTGCAAGATCCCATTACGCGGACGCTTACATAGTTCGGACGACTTAAACATAATAAGTAACAGTCGGTGTTACACCTGATAGTCACCATCCGAAAGGGCTATGAGCGTGAACAAGTTTTTGTCCGTCCGTACGCTTTGGTTAGCCCATCTGATAGAAGAAAGTCAGTTTAACTCTTCAAGGTTCGCTGTTCTGTTACTTGGCCGCGTTTAGTTGAATTCCGTGTTAGGCAATGGAAATCATTCATGTTTTGGACATCGGTTTTCAAAGAACTATAGAATGAGGATCACTTCAACCGTCGTGGACTCGAACAGGTCAAGTATGACTAAATTTTTAATGAAACCGCCCACGCATTGTATCCGTCGAGAGGCACTAACATCTGATGTGGGACAAATATATGGCAGTGCAGCAGCAATGCGATAAGTATTTACTTTACATTATTTGTGAATAGTCTTTTATTTCGCTGTGCATTTCAAACGCGGATTTCAAGATCCAGTAAATTGCGTGCGTTTTCACTCAAACCCTGCATACAGTGATCATCCGGACGAATGAACTGTATACAATGTCAGATGCGATGGAAATAACACGAAAGTTATAATCATTAGAGACTAGAGAGATAGTACTGGAATCGCACTTCAGAACTAGGCTTTACTCAATGTCGGTGGGTTTGAGCGTCAAATTCTTTAAAGTAAGCAGATCATGGTTGTATACTATCCACAAGTAGGAACCTATGAAAATAATGCACATTTTAACAGTGAAAATTTAGTAATCCATCTCTCGTTCAAACAAGATGTAACACCTACGAAACCTCAAAATGTTACTCTCAAATCAAATTGAGTACTTAACAGATATTCGAATTGTTCACTTGATAAAGGTATCTCAATCAGTGATCACTCCGAACGTTCTCAATCCGAATGGAAATTATTGATTTCTGTCGACAGTAAACAAATGAGAGAATACTCATATATCATCCAAGCACAAATATAACACGCATATATTCATGCCAGTTAATCATCATGTAGAGACACACTTGGTGTGCCATGTACTCAAACTATCTTGCTATTTACTTTAACTGTTGACACTATGGACATTGTTTGACTGCATATCTGCATACTCTCGTTTGTTCGACCGTCCAAGGTCACAATTAACAATTACAATTTCCAGTCGCTGGCTACTGGTTTGTTGTGCTTTGCTTACAGCTCGCTTTCCCAGTCGACTTGCAATAAATGTCGTTGTCCATTAATCGGTTTTCTGCTTTAATTATTGTGGAGAATAGGCACGGTTCTAGACGGAAAAGTTCCAGTCCTCTACAATTTGGTGAGCCCGACTAATACTCCATTTTCTTTCAGCACCTGTCTCGGTTCACCACAGCAATTTAGTGAACCCGAAATTTATTAAATCTGGTGAACCGTTTTTTATTTATTTATTGGAACATATTAGCCATTTACTTTATTATTTGTTCACATATATACACGTAGCTTTTTCGCTGATTTTCATGTTGAATATATATAATTCCTCAATCTTCGCTCTACTTCGCAATGGACACCGACCAGAAGGCGACAATTGGAGCAGTCACCATTGCTCTTCCTCCGTTCTTAGACATGGAACGCGTCTTGTGCTTTATGTACTTGAAGGCGGAGTTCTGCAACCAACGTCTCACTGTAGATCAGTCAAAGTTTAGTCAACTGTTGGTCCGCCTTCCTAAGGAGGTCACAATGCAAGCACGTGAACTCCTCTTGAACATAAATTCGGAGCCTTAAAGGAAGCTGTTATCAAACGGATCCCACTGTCTGATAGATCATGGTTACAACAGCTCTTTAGAGATCTGCAGTTAGGTGATAAGCGACCGTCATTGTTGAGGTGAGCGGCCGCCCGAGCCACAGTGCCTTTTGGTGATGATGATGAGGCCCCTCATCTATGGATGAGGCACTCCTTAAGGAGTTATGGATGCAGCGTCTTTCAGTGAACACGTAAACTGTCCTTACAGCTGTTAAGTTGCCGTCCTTTTTAGATGCCGCACAGCTCGCTGACGAGATACAGGACCGTTTTTGTACCGGTCTCTCTGTCTCCCTGACTGCAGTGATGAGCCGCACAGCAGA
Source organism: Paragonimus skrjabini miyazakii (assembly GCA_014338405.1). Lineage (NCBI taxonomy): Eukaryota > Metazoa > Platyhelminthes > Trematoda > Plagiorchiida > Troglotrematidae > Paragonimus > Paragonimus skrjabini miyazakii. Next base: position 40,148 of record JTDE01002922.1, on the reverse strand, counting down.
GACTACCAAGAGTGCTGGCCTTTCAGCATCATAGAGATCATCCTACCCGCCACCGCCAGATGACTGGGCCACTGTTTGGGCAGAGATTTCAGCCCTTCGACGGGGTTTTGTCCGCCTCAGGACACGTTCCTCCTCCCGTCGATGCCGGAGTAAATCTCCACGCAAATGCCCTCAGACGTCGGGTGAACTGTGCTGGTGTCACAATAAATTCGGCAATCGGGCGAAGCGTTGCGTCGCCCCATGTAAACACTTCAATCATGGAAACGTTCAATCCGGCCCGTAGTGACGACAAAGGTGGCCGGCCCTCTCCCTAACAGTCGCCTCTTTCACATTACGGATTTAAGTTCTAGGACCACGTTCTTGGTCGATACTGGGGCGGAAGTCAGCATGGTTCCCCACTTTCTTGGTTTTGCTTCGTGCCGCTAACGGCACGCCAATTCCAACCTACAGTCAACGCTCATTCACGCTTGACCGCGCTCTCCGGCGAACATTTCGTTGGGTTTTCGCAATTGCAGCCGTACCCTTCGCTATTTTAGGAATCAATTTTCTTCAGCATTTCGATCTTATGATCGGTACCCAAAGACGAAAACTGATCGATTCCCGTACATAGCTTAGCGTCAACGGCACCCAAGCATACACAGAGGCTATCAGTCCTCTTATCCTTCAGCCTGAAACTCCTAACCCTTACGCATCTCCATCCTCTGATTTTCCACGGCTCGTTAGATCCACGAACGATCCACTCCCAGTGACGGACATCCGCACACTAACTTGTAATTATGGGATCAAACGTAGACCCAAAACCATCATACTTCTAGGTGGAGAATCCAGCGCACAAGATTTGTGTATAAACCCTTGCAAAAGTACATGGTTAATCATAGGGTATTTTCATGCGCTGAGTTTTAACAGTTCCTCATGCTCAATGCTTTTTGTCATCGGAAACAGTCAATCGTGTTACCGATCAGATAAGAGAGTGTTGGCTTAATTTATGCTAGAAATGTCACTATGAAAAACGTTGATTATGTAGACTTCGATGCCTACACCCCAGACTTGCACACATAATCTATCGATATTGAGCTGTACACAATCTTTCAGAAACAATTAATAACCTCCCATGGATTATTCGATTTCAGCTTTGAACGTTTGACTTACCGGTCTGTGAAATCGCTCCTGGCAATTTAGGGTAATTCACTCAGTCACGTGTATTCGACAATTCCAATAACACTTATTCAGACGGTCGGATTAACAGGACTATCTTCCATGTACAACAAATTTCAGAAAGGTGATCGAAAGGACTGGAATTTATACGGTACTGTTTATGGCTGGCTGCGCACTCTGTGAGAAGTCGGAAGCTGCAATCAGTTGTGAGGGCTATTCAATTTAGAGTTAAAATTAAATGACAGTCTCCAGAATCTACACTCAGACATCGCCTTCATTCTGTAATGGTACAGCACCGCGCGATAAAGCCGATGGCTCGATCCTAGCCATCCATTCGCCCCACATCCGGCCAGGAGACCACATGTTAACTGTCTCAATCACTCACGTATCCCTGGCCTATTCGTAGTCACAGACACATCACGCGCTCCACAGGACAGCGCGTGATTCAACAGGCCCTGTTCACTCTGCTCACACAGGCTCCGCTTGGCGTAATTCACCTTCACTCACCCGACAGACAGTGACGCCTTCTCCCCTCAACACTGCGAGAGGCAAGGTCACATGCAAGCACATCGACTGAGCCAACTTACGCGCGTCAACTTACAGGCACGTAATGCACGCACATGAAGGCGACTAAACTCGCAAGAGGCACAACACAACTTCTGATGCCTCGTCTCGGACGGTGGACAAGTCAACAACGCGCAAAGCCAACGGACACGAGGCCGTGAGCTACACCACAACTGTACCGCTCCACATCGCATCCACGTGATCCTATCCCTACAACACTGCCAAACACACAGCACAGACCTGGATACTGCTATCCACACTATCATCTACACGGATATTATTTTGTACTGTACGTGAGTCTTCCGGCTTGTCTATGTTCTAATCATGTTCCTGTTTATGCCTATTTGTGTCATGCACCTTACTACTCAACTGTGTACCCTTCTTTTATTATATGTAGTTAGTGTTAGGCCGTAGTCATTTATCTATAGCCCACACCTTTGCCTTACCTATCAATTCTCTAGGCTGTGCATTCACATTTACACAACTGACAGGAAATATTTCTGTAAATATCCTCGATGAGCGCAACCATTCAGTAGATTTCATCCCTATTTCGTACGCCCAGAACTATTGCGAATTCTCATCATATGTCAGATGGATCAGTATGTGACTGAAGCTCAAACTATTAACTTCCGAATCTGTTGTGAGTAAAACTCGTTGAGTTAATTTACGATAATACAGATTGTGCGTGAAATGCATTGTAGATCATTTGACCGTGGAAGTCAACAGCGTAAGAGAAAATCAGTCCAAACTGTCTATAATATAACCAATGGAAACAGAAAAAAAAGATATTTACTCTGTGCCACAAGTTCTGTTTTTGATTTCATTCTTAAAGATAGTGACATTTCAACATGCTGTTAGAAGAGAAGAAGATTACGGTTGGTCAAATGAACACCACGATTATCGTACTGACGATTGTTCCGCCTGAACCCCTGGATGCGGACAACTGGTGTTTATGGAGAGAAAAGTATGAAAAATTTTGTTTGTTGGCCAATCTATCGGAGGCCAGTAAGCAATACCAGTTGGCTATGTTTCGATATGTAATGGGAGATGGAGGAAAACCAATTCTTGGAAACTTGACCTCCGAGGAGAGATAGGACAGAAACGAAACGAAAGTGATCATTCGCAAAATGGCGGAATATTGCTTGGGACAAACAGCCAAAACATTCGGAAGCTTCCAGTTTTTTGAGAGGGATCGGAAGGTCTCAGGAACTATCAATCAATGTGCAACCGTTTTGAAGAAACGTGAAAAATCATGCAATTCCTGCAAAAGATTAGGAGAGACTCTCAATTGAGACAGAATATTCATCAACATTCAGGGTTGAGTTATGACGAAGAGACTACTGAACATTTCAAAGTTGACGTTAGCCCAATGCATCGACATCTGCAATAGTGAAGAGGCAACGGAACGTAGATTGCGGTTTAGTGTTAACTGCTGTGAACAGAACCAAACAACGAGTTGTGATGCTTTCGTGTCAGTTTTGCGGTGGCAGATATCTTCATGGGAAGGAAAAGTGTCCAGCCTATGGGAAGACGTGCATGAAGTGCCGGAAAAGGAACCATTTCGCCAGATAGTGCAGATCGCCCACGGTCAGTCTGATTGACGAAGGTGACAATGGGGTGATAAGCCGGCTCAACGGATCAAGCAGACAGAAGGGAATCTGTGCACAATTGCTAATAAAACCTGCAAGAAGCAGATGCCAGCTAGACTCCGGAGCATCAGTTAACGTCATACCATCAGGTTGTATCAAGGAGGCCAACATACGCGAATCAAATGCATAACTGAAAATGTGGAATGGTGCGGCGACAAGCGTTAACGGGGTTGCAATACTGCATGTCACGAATTCAAAGAATGGACAGATTTATATGCTTGATACTTTGTGGTTGATCGGGATTAAACGCCCATTTTAGGTGTTGATGTCACTCAACTGATGGGTTTCATCACTGTTAATCACGATGAATTTCTGCATAAATTATCCGATTCCGATGATCTTGAACAGTAATCATGTGTTTCTGATCCGACTCTCGGTCACATGCCAGGGGTCGTCAGTTTATCTGTAGTCAGTGATGCCGCTCCTGTTGCGTTACCAACCCGAGTGATTCTGTTGGTCATACATGATAAGTGTAAGGCGGAATGAGACCGATTGGGTCAATCAGATTGCCGTAACTTTGGAGAAGTCTGGTGACATCCGATTGTATGTCGATCCCAAACTACTGAATAAGGTGCTTCGAAGAGAATATTACCGTTAATCAAACATCGATAACATTCTACCAGAACTGAGTCAAGCCCAATATTTCACAACGGTAGATCTATCTTCGGCTTTTCGGCGTTTAGAACTAGACGAGCAGTCCAATTACTTTCTCTCATTTGGAACCCCCTTTGGGCGTTTTCGTTGGTTTTGTTTGCTGTTCGGACTAAAAGTGTCTAAGGAAATGTTTCAAAAACGTTTAATCCAGGCACTTGACAAATTGAAATGAGTCACATGTGTCGTAGATGGGGGGCTAATTTCTGGGAAAATTACAGAGTCATGACAGAAAAGTGAAGGACGTTCTGAAGTTCTGCATCAATCGAGGAATTCGTCTGTCACGCAACAAAGTGGCTTTACGAGAAAAAAGGGTCGTTTTTCACGGAAATTCGTTAATATCAAACGGACTAAAAGTTAACACCGAGAAGATAAAAGCTACAGTCACGATACCAGCTCCTGAGGATGTGAAAGCAATATCACGACTGAATGGTGCGATCAATCATCTGAGCCGGTTCCTTCAGGAACTATCCGACATGATGCATCACATCCGAATGTTGATCCATAATGGAGTATCATGGTAATGGGAGGAAGAACAGCAGACAGTATTTGCTAAAAACAAACGAGTTATTACCGAAACCCCTATATTGAACTACTGTTGTGATCCAAGAACGCGGATGACACAAAGGTTGTTTATTCGACAAAGCAACACATGGGTTAGGCGTTTGAACAAGACCAGAAACAAAACCACTCATTTGCACGCGGTATTCGGACCCAGACCGTCTCGGTTGCTGCAGACGTCAATGCTCAGTTCCATTAAGTAGCAGGGACCACTATGAGCGATGCTGCACTCTGATTTTCCTTGCTGTATTTTCCTGCGGCTTGTACGATGTCAAAATATATGCTCCGGTCCTACTACTGAATAGCCGTGGTATGAGTAGTATGTTACGATCGCTCAACTTAACTTCACTACTACAATGCAACAATACCTCTAGACATTCAGTGTGATAACAGTGACACTTACCTGGAGGCGGCAATATCACAAAACGGAAGACCAGTAGACTACCGAAGAAGGAGTCTTTCACCCGCTGAGCGAAGCTATGCGGAAGTTGCGAAGAGAAAGCTGGTAGTGATTTCGCCCTGTAACGATTCAGTACTTATACTTTTGATCGGAAAACAATAATTCGTACCGACGATAAACCGTTAATTCCGATAGTCAGGAAACCGTTATCCGCTGTATCGAGAAGACTACAGAGAATGCTAATCAGAATGGAAAAATATGATGTCGAATTGATTTATCAGCAAGGGACTCAGACGCACATAGCTGTCACGTTGTCCAGAGTTTGTGAAAAATGTTCCTTCTTCGAAGTGCTCCATTTTGACATTATCGTGGCTATGGATTATATTTTGACGAAAACCGCCCTAATCACATACCTAAAAGGAAACAGTGACACAAAACGCTACGCTACAACATCTGGCTGAAACAATTAGAAACAGATGGCCACACGATAAGAAAGAAGTGATCAAAGAACTGGTAATTTTCTTTAATGACCGTGATCGATTTATCCTGGAGGGGGACTTAATATTAATAGAAGAAAGAATCGCAATTTCAAGAACGTTTCATCGGACGATGTAACAGCATGTTCACTTAGCACATACGGGATTGAATAGCTGTATCCGGGGGACCAAAGAGCTTTCCTGTTGTCCTCAGATGTCGAGCTCCATAAAGGGCTACATAGAAAGCTGTAATGCGTGTCGCGTTATTGATTCAAAACAAGCCAACGAAACGATGTTGATGCTTCGAAGCCCCCAAATACCCTAGCAAATATTATATGCGGACATATTTGCATTAAGCAATAAACAAAACCTGCTCCTAATAGACCATGTCAACGATTTTTACGAGTTAGAATGCTTGAGTTATGCTAGTTCCAACAGGGTCGTTAATAATCTTTCAGTTCAATCTGTGCACTGTGACATATCTGAGATCTTCCTTCCAGACAACAGACCAGAGTTCATTAACTCAGATTTTTGAACGTTTGCTGAAAAGTAGGGATTCCAGCACCGTACAAGCAGTCCATTCCACAGTCAATCAAATAGCAAAACCGAAGCAACTACTGCAACTGACATAATTATCTGGAAATGATCCATATTTAATGTTACTGGGGAAATAGAATACTCTTAATGGAACTATGTGCCGCATTTCAGCTCAAATAAGGCTGGGGAGAGGAACACGCACGCGTCTACCGATAATAAGAGAACCGATAAAACCCCAATCACCGAACGAAACCAAAGTGTACGACGATTTGGGACAACGAATACCAACCCAAAAGCGATACCACGACAAAGGAGCCCGCGACCTACCGGTTTTACAGGTGGGCGTCAAGGTATGGATAGAGTGCGTTCCAGAAAACCGATAGGAACGCCAAAGAATCGGCACAAGTAAATTTTCATTTGACCGATGCACCTTGTCTATACGATAACCAATAGAAATTCAATAAACCGGGATTAGCTTTGTCCCGCAAGTTCTGCTTTTGATTTCGTTCCAGAAGGTACCCACTTTTCGACAGACTGTACAGATTTTGGCTAATACCATCCAGTTGAACATCAAATTGGTCAGTGTTCTAGTGGTCAAGATGTTTGGTAGAGGTGAATGAAAAATAGCAGCCGACTAAGGTAAAATACTGCGTAATCAAACAAGCACGAAAATCAAACTGATTTAATCGAACACGTTTGCTTTAGAAAATGATTCACTGCGACCATAGTGAACCTCGATCAATAAAGTGAAATCATTCCAGGGAATAGAATAGTAGAAAAAAACCTAATTATTTCAATCGGATCTCACGGAGATTATGGAACCACAAATACGTTTATTTGTATGCGTGTTGCAAGTGCAAACGCGGGTTGATAGTAAAATAAATGTCCAACTATTACTCATTTACTAATCAGTAGTTTGGCAAATTTATTATTTTGGATAAGACCCAATTGTGAAAAGCCAGGTGTTCGGCTGGATTCGAACCAGCGACAGAAACACCATGCCCAAACGCTGCAAGCGATCTACCGGGTGAACTACGAACCCACGCCAGTGTTAATCATTTCTCCTAATCAACCGCGATAATTCGAAAATGCTATCTTATGTGCGTGCTGGTGAACTTTGAAAGCTTCTTGCTGGTCAGAAGCAACACACGGAGTACGGCTGCATCAAACTATGGCCTAATTGAATTTACTGATCTGCGTTGTCTGATCTGAACGTCCAGCAAGTTTAAAGAAACAATTCTATATAAACCCCTGGTTGATAGGGAGACTTTCGTGAACAGCAACTGAATGCATACGGATCATGTCAATTCATTTGAAAGATTGATGCTGTACAATTCACTGACCAGTTAGAAAGAGTAGTCAGTAGAGTAGAATGTTGAATAACCAGCATGTCAGTTAATGATATGGGAGATCTGTCATCTCCAAAGTTGATTTGAGTGGCATTCCAGATTTGTATATCTAATGGGGACCATAGTTTTGAGGTTTCGACGACCCAGTCGATTTAAGATCATTATACGTAATTTCATCAGTTATGCGTATTCGAAAGAGATGTTACAGAGACCGCCTTCATTAAACCCTAATTCGTTACCTTCTAATCATCTTTTGTCGATTGCTGTCATTGTGTCCGCAACAAGAAATCTGTTGTGTCATAATTTATCCGATGCCAAGGACATCAAGCAATGATGAACGTGGACATTCAAGTGTATTGTTGCTGAACCAGGTCAGTCGTTGAAAACGTTAAACGGATGACGGTTGTTCCAGTGATACATATTTTCCTCTTCTACTACAGATTTCGCTGTCGTTAAGCCGTGCTTTTACAACAATGATTGGTCATCGGTTGATGAACCAGTCTGTATATCCCTCTAATATAAAAGATACTGTTTGGCTGTAACGTGAATGTGGATGTATTAGGTGGAACAACAAACGGTAAGGAGATTAACAATCTGAAATCTAATGCAGAGTAAGAATCAGTCGAACGCTGCACACCTCAACACGTCCACTTCATAAACGTGCATGTAAATACCATAAAAATATTGAGAGTTGAATAACTACTCGCCTCGTCAAGGTCCAGTGCACTCTCTGAAATTAGACTGTTCAAATCTACGTTTGTTTCTTCAAGACAAATAAAAATCAACTCGACCCGAATATGTACACAGTCAGAATTAGAGTGAGTTCATGTATCAGGTAAGCAATATTATAAAATATCGTCCATAAAGATTAGGGATCTTAGGATGATCAAAAAATATCATCCACTCACACAAGTATACACACAATGTTAGGGTAGATATTAAGTCCACAGGGACTGTGTTCTCGTCTCCCTACTAACCAGAGTTGGGGTTGATGGGATACATTGAAAACCGGCGCATGGTCGGCCTCGGAACCTAGTGTAATTCGAAGACAACATAACAGTCTCATCAGCGTGGGTTTAAAAGTTGAGATGGTTGTTGTCACGGGCAAGTATGACAATGCAATCTATCCGAAGAGGAACAGATATTGGATCGAAATTATTGATTGGAGACTCAGTAGGCAAACACGTTGACGGGGTACTGTGAAGCTGTGAGAAAAAGTGTGAACATAGTACACCGATCCACTGATTCATGTAGCACAAACGTATTAGGACCATGGGCTCGTGTGCGCCAATCATAAATGATTCCATGACATTTCATGATTGCTGTAGTAGGACAGATTGAAACTTGGATGATGTCGACCACGCGTAATTTCATACTGTACCTTCTCGGCCAGCCATAGCTCAAGCATCCCATACGCATCTGGTTCTACACTTGGTAAGAATTTGTTAGCAAACAGTTGCGGACTCGATCGAAGCTTTGGTAAATCGGCCCAGCCAAGCATACAAATATCATTTCTCCATCGTTTACTACCGCATGACCATCCGAAGTCACTCCAAATCTTGAATCTGACAATGGACTCAGACAAGTTCGTCTCGTGTGCTCCTAGAAACGCCCCGGGAATTGGGAACGTGTCAGGGTTGTGATTCAGTGTGGCGAAATATGTCTCGTCAGGTATCTTGTTTGCGGCCTGATGAGCCAAAGTGTTGTACAATTGTTTCGCTCGAGGATTGTTCAACATGTAGTTGACAAACTCGCGACGGACAATCACATGGACCGGACCCTTGTACCAGGTGAACTGTGATTTGGAGGGTCACGGGATGAAGAGGGATTTAGAGTTGTGAATCATTTACTCTAGTATACGAGCGTCTATATTCAGGCAATGCGTCAGACTATAGTGGAGATGATGTTTAAGGCGGTCATCTAGGATTATGGAGTGATTTCTGGTGGTAGAGCCTGAGAGTACATACTGTTGAGCAAACCCAAGTTTGTCCCCATTCATATAGCTCGAATAGCGACAGCGAACATTATTATCAGTGTTTCGCTTTCGGTTGGTTAAACCATACATAATTGCGGTTTGCAGAAATGCGCGCATCCAATTCATTCCAACAGTATTCTGTTTAGTGGGCACTGTATCATCTAACCGCTGCATTTGAACTGCTACAACTCACCATAACGAACTCCTGAATTGGTCAGAACCATTAAGGTGATGATTGTGGATTGACTAAATCTATCGGTGCTAAAATTAAATTATTTTACGAATAGTGTATATTACTCGCCTACACAGGCCACATTTAATCCAGTCCTTACTGATCTGCTGATCTGCCAGTTAACTACAGGCTCGCGATTATTCGAGATAATTGATTCAATAGCTGTCACGCCTACATGAACATAGTCAAAATGGGTTAGTTGTCAATGCACTGAGAATTCAACTGATCCACAACTTGGGTAAAATAGACTCACGTTGAATCGAAGAGAATGTGCTTTTGGAAAACGTCTGACGTTCCTCTTCTTATAAATAGCCTCGACAACATTAGTCCCATTCATAGCACGCAGCGCACTCACGATTTCCCAATTAGTCTTCAACGGAAATTCATGTCCGGTCAAATTGATCCAATACTTCCATTTGGCATCTGCTTGCATCAACAGCTGTGCACACAACAGTTCCGGTTGAAGTACACTCAACGTTCCCCACTTCACATTCAAACGTTTCTCGGAAGGAACAAACACGATCTTGCT